>CAMXCT020000465.1:0-248242 GCA_947184155.2 Cladocopium goreaui | reverse complement strand
TCAGATGAACCTCCTGGAGGAGAACATTGAAAAGCTTGCAAATGACAATACCGATCTGCAGAAGAAGATCAAATTTGTGACTGGCGAGAACAAGATGAAAGAAGGAGTCATCGCTTCTGCACAACGGAAGATGGCACAGTTGCAAGAACAGCAGAAGGAGGAAAAGAAGAAGCACCGAGATGGACAAGAACTGTTTGGAATGCATCCTGCGCCTGCGCCTGCGCCTTCTACTGCTGCTGCTGCGCCGATGGCGGATGTGGAGAAGGAAGAGTTCAAGAAGCGCATTGAGCAGCTTGAGGCCGATTGTAGGAGGTTTAGGGAATTGAATGGCCAATACGGCCGAGAGATACAAGATCTCCGCGGGAAATTGGTGGACGCAAAGGCACCACCGAAGATTTTCGTGACCAAGTCAGGCACATGCTACCATGAGGCCAGCTGCAATCACCTCAAGCATGGTGCCCAGGACAGGCCACGTGCAGAGCACAGCCGATGCCGAGACTGCTTGTAAAGGCGGCGACACACTCCCAGAAGAGCGACCGGAGTGAAGTTGCAACCGCAGTCAGGTATCCAAGGTTTGTAGCCTCTGGTCGATAGAACACAGACTCATTTCGCAGGGCCCTTGAGCGGATCAAACGTAAGTTAGTATATGTAATATATTATACATGGATATCATGATTCCCTGGTCTCCGATGATCTCCGGTCCAAGGCCATCCCCAATGGGAGTATCGCTTGTGGACGGATAAAGACGCGGCGGTGATCTTGCAGCACCATCCTGGACTCTTGCAGGCTCTGCCAATCTCTTTGTAGCTTCTAGCTGCTTCTAGCTGCTTCTAGCTAGAACTTCTAGCACATTGTAATACAGTGTAACATTGTGAAGCTTCAATTCAGAAAACAGCCAGGCATTTGAAGCTGCAAGCAACCCTGCGGAGAAGAGTGACATACTTCGTAATTTCCCGAGCGGATTGGAAGCCAAACTTTTGAGTCGCGCAGTACAGTCTGAAAACAAATGGTTAAACCAACTTAAACCATTTCACTTCCAAGCTTCCGACATGTTTGGCTTTCGGATCTTACTCACGTATCACACCGCCTTCTGAGGTCTGGTGATTGTTTTGGAGCAGGGAGGCTTGTACGTCGATATGGACTGCATGAGAATTTTCTTGACATGTTTGTTTAATGATATAGCCATCTTGAAAAGGCTTGAACGCATGACACTCTGAGTACACATTGGCAGGACTTTGAGTGCTTACGACCTCTTGATGAATTGCATCATGCGACATCCTTCTACACTGGAGTGTCAAATGCTCCTTGAAAAGACAAAGTGAAAACATGCTGTCCTTTGGATTCATGATGGATTCATTGTGATTTCTTCCATCTTTCCTTAAAGATGGAGAGCACGAACTTTCAAACTGGGCTCCATGGCGAGCAGAGATCTGCCGCCTTGGACGTGCCAAGGTTGGTGCCTTTGAGTTGAACAACGGCCTCTTTGCGGCAGCGCCAAGGCTTCGCAAAGGTGAAACCGCCGTTGAAACGGCCATTGAAACGGCCATTGAAACCATGGATCAGTGCAGGCACCCACTCGTGGCTTTTTATTGCGAGCATGTTGGCAAACCGTGGCCAGAGTGGGGGCAGGCGGGTCCAACTCGGGTCTAAGCCAGTTCGGCTCTGTTTCAGTGCTCTTCAGCCTCAGCGCTTCTCCGCGCTGTATTTAACGCTGATCTTTCCAACTGCTTCTGTTCGGTCGCTGCGTTGCTCCAGTGCTTGACATTCAGGATGATGTTGAACCTGGCGAAGCAGTAGCACACCAACTGCAGAGGCACAGCATGGCACAGCTTTGCATCTTTAGTTTACTCAGCAATGTGACACAAAAAAAGGTGTGCCAGTCAGCTCAGTTAGGCTTGCTGCTTTTGGTTCACACCGCACCAGGTCGGGGATGCTGGGCGTCGAGCTTGCAAAGGGAAAGGCACATTCATGACATTTCATGACATTCTAAAGATTCTAAAGTATGGTTTGGTGTGTCACGAATTCAGCAGTTGAGCAGTTGGACATTATGTCAAGATTCAAGATTGCGTGACTACATAGCACTTGTGCTCTTGCCCGCAGAACACACAAGGCTTCCTTCATTGCAGACACTGGGCCGGGCTTCTTCACACGTGCCACCATGAGGGCTTTGCCTTTGGTTGCAGGCCAGGACCGGCCAGGAAGGAATTTGACATAAATGGCTTGAGCGGCTTGATGCCAAGAACAACAGAGGCGTCTCATCTCAGAACATCTCAGAAGACATTCTTATCATTCTTGCCCGAAGGCATGCATAGGCACCCGAAGTGCTCAGACTCTCAGACTCTTGACCCCCGGACCGGATTTCTGAATCTCCAGGTTCTGCTGACCTTGCAGCTCCAGCAGCTCCAGCAGCTCCAATCTTGATTTGCCCTCCAGAGGCAGATTGAGTCTTTGAAGCCGCCTCCAGACATATTCAGACGTTTTCAGTCTCCAGAGACACTGATAAGATCTGACAAGGCAAAGCATATGACCTTTGGCTTTTGATGCCCTTGGCTTGTTAGCCTGAATGATCTGGCTGAATCCGATGCAGGTCTTCTATCCCTTGCCAAACAGCGACAGAACTTCACCCTTAGAGGAGATCATCAAATACAGGAGCGGTCCATAGCGGTCCACACTATGTCCCCGTACATTTCGTGGTGTTCACTGTGCTCAGTCGCAGGACGGAGTCTTCTGTAGCGATTCACCACTGGTTGAGGACGTGGGCTGAAAGTGAAGGATTTGAGAAAAGAGCACGCATGATGTTGCCGAGGGCTTGCCGATACTATCCGATACTGTACATAGTCCCTCAATATCCCTCAATTCGATAGGTCGATGATTCGGTGGATGAGTTTGGATGTTGTCTTGGAACATATTATGTGGTGCATTTGTGCGACCGTAGACATTTGGGTCCAGCTCGGGCAAACTGCACAAGACACAGCCCTCGAAGAAGTGTATTGTTCTTCCTCTCAGCCATGCCTGACATCGCGAAGTCCGACATCTCCCCCAACTTGGACCGCGACAAGATGTTCAACGAACTTTGGTGGTTGAACTATTGCTTCTGTGAGGGTGTTGGCATTGGTGCTGTTGGTAATCCATTCTGTGGAGGAGAAGCTGTGAACATTTGTCTCCACAGCAGGTGCGAGATGACTGATGTGGGCGATCCTTTCTGCTCCAACATCCGTGTTTGCCTGTGCATTACGGACCAGTGCGCTTTGCCCCCATCCGAAGGATCTCCAATTTGCGTTTGCTTCAACAAAAAGCTTGCAGGTGGTGATGGATGGAGTGGCAAGCAGCTCTTTGACTGGTCTACCAATTTTGGCGACACGTTCTGGCTGTACTACATCTTCTGCATGGGTTTGGGCTTTTCTGCTCCTCAAGCCAATGGTCGTCCTTTATTCGCTGTGGAGACAAAGGAGCTGTGCATCAAGGGTGGTACAAAATTGACCATGCCTATGGAGGGCGGCAAGCTGTGCTCCATGGTGAGCACTCGCCTTTGCTTCTGGGAGCAGTGTGCTTTGCCACCGGCTGAGGGAGCTCCGATGTTCGTTTGTTTCAACCTTTTGAACCCGAAAGGATCATCCGCAAAGCCTTTGGCATATGGTTCCTAGAACATCATGGCATCAATTGCATCCTGCAACCAATTGGACCCACGCTCCTCTACTGGCTGCGCCTTTGCTCAACCCGAGCGCAGAAGACATCCCTCAGTGACACAAATGTCAAGTTTCAAGATTTGCAAGGGCCTGTGAACAAATATCAGCAGTGCCTTTTTGAACTAATTATATACTGCAGGTTACATATGGCACAACGCCTTCCGGTGATGTTCCGATGTTCCGGAGGAGAATACGACACTTGCTTTGAGCGGAAAAAACACATCCAGTGACACAGCGTTATTCCCGCCCCAAGAAATGATTCGAGCTCTTCTTCAGTTCTCTAGAAGAGATTGCACACATGCTTATCGTGATCATTGTGACCGCACCACATTGTTCTGTTTTGGTTTTGTGGCTGCAGCATTTTTGTGTGATGATTTCATCTGCTTTGCTTATCTGAGTAGCAAAGTAGAAAAGGCAAATCATGAAAGTCATACTGGACCAAATGAATCCAAATGAGATCAAGTATTGACCAACCTGTGACATCATACTGCGAATATAGCAGCAACTAAATGGAAGTCTGAACTGCATTTGTACCCTGCTTGGCAAGACGTTCAAGTTGCAAGAGCTCGCACCACAGTGTCCAGTTGGTGCAGCCACCGCAAAGGCCAAGAAATCAATAGTGCTTCAGTCACTTCTCAGCTTGATTTTTGCTGAACATGGATCCCCTTTTTTTTGTCTCGTGGGACCCTTGTTATTTTGCAAAGTGCTTTTGGGTAACATCATTGGCTTGTTCCAGGGATGACTGTTCATCGAGGCGCGATGCTGTGGACTGCTATGGACTCCTACGGACTGCTTGTGCTCAGCCGAATTCCAACCCTCCGCGCGCTGCGCGTTGAGGACTTCTCTCCTTCCTCGCCAGCTCCAGAAAAAAGTTCGAAGAGGCCACGGCATCCACGGGCTAGGGATCCCCGAGATGAATGCTCGCACTGCGATTCTACAACATGGAGAAGATAACGAAGCAACTAAGCCTAACTAAGCTAAAGCTAACTAAGGAAGATAACATAAGATAACTATGAGAATCTCAAGTTGAAACATGGGAGCTGTCATGATGTTTAGGACCTCGCTGCACTCCTTCCCAGCCGAGATGCCGATGGACAGGAGGAGATCCTAAACATATTAAACATGTTCATGCGCTTGTAAGTTGTGAGCCAGATCTACTGAATCTACATGAATTTATATGAATTTACATGAATTTACTGTAAAGATGAGACATCCTGATCGTCCCATGCTGCTGCATTCTCTTCATTTTCTTGTTGCCATTGGCTTGGACGGCAAACAAAACAGCTGGAGCAGATGCCGTGTGGAGAAAGGCTCTAAGGATCTCTAAAGTATGGTCTTAACATGTTTTAACTAGGGCAAGGATATCTTGGACATTCTTGGACGCTGTTCTCTATATCGCAGGTCTCGGTTTTCTTTTCTATTTAATCTGAAACATGTTCAAAACGTGTCACTACATGGAACTACCATTAAATTTGAGGTTCAATATCAGCACACAGTATAATTTACATTGGTTGTGTATACCTTTTTAAACACATGTTTTTGTCTCATGTTTTCATTTTCATTGACCTTGAGAGCAAAATTGATCACGGCCAGAAACACTGTAAAACACAGTGTTTTCTTCTTCAAACCATTGAACAAGTAGAAAAAACATTAAACATGTTTTTTTTTTCAGCTGCCCCGAAACCATCACACTGGACATGAATTTATGCGCAGGAAATTGACCAGATGGAACCCCTGCAAAACAAGGATGATGTCCAAGAAGAGGACGAAGCTGAACACCTTCCATGTTGCTATTTTTGACAATGTTTCTGGAACCCTTATAACTTGTGTCGGTTTCAATTGATTTTCTTGTTCATTTTCCAATGTTTGAAGATTGCCCTCCTTGACACAAAGAGCAGTCAGCCGCTGGCTTGTTCATCCTGTTTTCTGTGTTGCAGCGAGAATTTGACGCGGATTTTGCATTAGCACTCAATTCTAACAGGTTTTGCCGGCTAAGCACTGAACAATTATCTTGACCGATGCTCTTTCAACAATTGGAGCGTTGGAGGATGAACAAACGCATTTACCAGAATACGAAGAGATACTTCATCAACCAATTGATGAGGCTGGAAAATTTAGTGATTTTGACTTCATGGCAGCACGTAACAAGACCATCATGTCGTACTAACTCTGCAGACAGGAGGCGGAAATGCCACAAGCGGAGGAATTGGAAGAAGCAGAAATTGGAGAAGTGGCGCAAGCAGAAGTTGAGGCAGGCCGCTTTGAATTCCCAAAGCGCGGAATTGATCGTGAAAGTGGAAGCCATTTTGCTCGGCCAGCGACACAGTCAGCTGCATGTTTGGCACTGTCTGAAAATCAATCTGATGTCATTTGTTCAACAATTACAACAGTCTTGTTGGAAGGATGAGCAAGAACGACTGCCGGAAGATGAAAGTGGTGATGAGCAGATAGTTGACGCACAAAGTGATAAGGCTGGAGAATCCAGTGGTTATGAATTCATGGCAGCACGTAACAAGACCATCATGTAGTACTAACTCTGCAGACAGGAGGCAGAAATGCCACAAGCGGAGGAATTGGAAGAAGCAGAAATTGGAGAAGTGGCGCAAGCAGAAGTTGAGGCAGGCCGCTTTGAATTCCCAAAGCGCGGAATTGATCGTGAAAGTGGAAGCCATTTTGCTCGGCCAGCGACACAGTCAGCTGCATGTTTGGCACTGTCTGTTAATCAATCTGATGTCATTTGTTCAACAATTACAACAGTCTTGTTGGAAGGATGAGCAAGAACGACTGCCGGAAGATGAAAGTGGTGATGAGCAGATAGTTGACGCACAAAGTGATAAGGCTGGAGAATCCAGTGGTTATGAATTCATGGCAGCACGTAACAAGACCATCATGTAGTACTAACTCTGCAGACAGGCGGAAATGCCACAAGCGGAGGAATTGGAAGCAGAAATTGGAGAAGCGGCACAGATGACAGACGACAAGTCTGGAGACAAAGCAGAAGCTCAGGCAGGCCGCTTTGAATTCACCGGGGAGTTCAGCGTGCATGATAATGGATGATTGGTTTGTTGGAATAAACCCAGCGATCCCAGTGAACGCTGCTCGAACTTCGCTTGAACTTAACTGCTACATTCCGTTTTTTTTCCCTTTGAACCAAACTCAAAGCAGAATCGAACCGGACAAACATGTTAAAAACCCGCTTGAAGTGAAGTTGCCCCGAATCTGAACAAGACTTGATCTGGAACTCGAGCCTCCCTTTCCCTGAGTTGGGGACTGCCTGCAACAGTCTGACTTCAACAGCAGGTGATCCACACATTTGCCCTTGTGGAAACAAGAGGTTCCACAATGAAGGTGATCGTTGTGGTGATGATGATGGTAGTGGTGATGGTGATGGTGATGGTCATGATGGTCATGATGATGATGATGATGATGATGATGATGATGATGATGATGATGGACAACATGATGAATACGATCCTGCCACCCAGAGCCCTTGCGAGCCTTTTTGAGCCCTGTATACAGTGTTGCGTAGGATGTGGATCCTGACAATATGTCCCCAACGATCCAGCAGCAATTTGGTGCACCATTGAAGGCGTGGCTGCGACGTTAAATGTCGAAAACTTGCTTCAAAAAATGGTAAGTCTATGTACTGTAAGTCCAATGAATTTAATGGAAGGTTTGCGATGGTTGAAATGCGCTGAACCATATGCAGACATGTGCCATTTTGAGGCAGTTCGGCCTTTGGAAGCTCCATGTTCTGTGGCTGAGCTCAGCCCCCTTGCTGAGCCTTTGGAAGAGCCTTTGGAGGAAGAGGCATGGCTCTGGAGTGCGGTATGCAGGTGCTGCAGAATTGAATGGAGGCCTTCTTAAATGAACATTTCAGATATTTCAGGACAGCGAATTAGAGGCTGAGGAAGTCGGTGATGTGAAGATGCACTTGGCCAGGCGCAGTCTGATGTGTTCAATTCTTTGATTTCACATGATTCTAAGATCTTTCCAGATTTGCAGCGCCCCTCGCACCCTTTGTGTTTGCCAACTTTCTCTTTTTCATAGCGGAAGCAAACATTTAACACAATTCCTGAGAGAAACTCGGATTGTGTTGGAATACAAAGGCGAAGAAAACGCCTGGAAGCCCAACTTTTCGCAACTGGGCGACGTCGCAGCAAAGCGGATGGGTGGCCAAAGCAGGAGATGAAGGCTCCAAAACAGCAGGATGCAAATGGTGTCAATGATTGTCAGTGTATGTCAATGTGTATCATTGTCGTTTTATTACGAAAGGCAGCTAGCTGGCTAGTTGCTGTTTGCGAACGAAGTGAGAATAGGGGGTGTGGGGGGGGGTGGTTGCCGAAAGGGAACGAAATCTCGCCGTGCCCCTGTGTTGAGCGCCAGAAAACGGAACATTTTGCTGGATTATGTACCACTAGGTAATTTGCTGACGGTGGGGTATCGATTCCCCCTAGGTCCGCCTTTTTGGTGGCCGGAGAGACCATGAGGATGTATTGGAAAATACAATGAAACTGCAGGAAAACATGATAACGATCAGAGGAAATCGTACAAACCCCCCTGGAAAACGGACGAAAACGGAGCGAATGCTAGGAACAAACCATGCAAAATCTGTTGGAACATGGAGGAAACCGGAGTGACTGCTAGGAACAAACTATGACGATGCAGTAAACATGTTGGAAAAAGACAGTGAAAGTGCAGGAAAATGCGATAACAACCACAGGAAATGGTGCAAAAACGATCGGAAAATGAAGGAGACGGGTAAAACTCTTGGAAAAATACATTAAAAATGCAGCAAACCAGAGGAAATGGTGCAAAAAGGAGACGGGTAAAAATCTTGGAAAAATAGATTAAAAATGCATGAATAGACTGAAAACCCACGAAGAGGATATAGAAACTGCAGGAAAACATGATAACAATCAGAGGAAATCGTGCAAAATCCACTGGAAAATGCTGGAAAGATACAGTGAAGGAAAATGTGATAACAACCTGGCAGGAAAATGTGATAACAACCAGAATAAAGGGTGCAAAATCTGTTGGAACATGGAGGAAACCGGAGCGACTGCTAGGAACAAACTATGACGATGCAGTAAACATGCTGGAAAAATACAGTGAAAGTGCAGGAAAATGCGATAACAACCAGAGGAAATGGTGCAAAAACGATCGGAAACTGAAGGAGACGGGTAAAACTCTTGGAAAAATATATTGAAAATGCATGAAATGCAGGAAACGAGAGGAAATGGTACAAAAAGCCACAGAGGAAAGCGGTGAAAATGGTAGGAAGCATGTAGTAAAAAAAGCTGGACAAAACACAGTGAAAACCTACAAAAGAGAAGAAAGTAACCACAGGAAACGGTAGAAAAAGCAGTGGAAACTGGAAGAAAAGTTGTGACAATATTAGGAAAACGGTGTACAAGCTAGGAAATGCTTGTAACAACTACTCCCCCTCCTTTTACCGTAGTGAAAAAAAGAATCTTCCACGTTAACTAAAGTGACAATTCGGAGGTTTACTTCCATGTTAGTTGCAATGGGGGGGTAAACTGCAAATTTGTGTTCTTTGGATCTGAGCCCTTTTTTTTTGGCTAGTTCTTTTTGGCACGAGTTCCCCGGGAATCCTGGGCATTTGTTGATTAACGTAGAAATTTTGAATTTTTCAAGATAAAGCTGGGAATGCCTCCATTTTTTTACAACCAACGATTGGAACGGATAACTTACATAGAAATTTGCTACTTGAAGTAGGATGTGGGCAGTGCCATGTTAGCGAGCGCTCGGTCCTCCTTTTACCGTAGTGCAAAAAAAAATCTTCCACGTTAACTAAAGTGACAATTCGGAGGTTTACTTCCATGTTAGTTGCAATGGGGGGGGTAAACTGCAAATTTGCGTTCTTTGGATCTGAGGCCTTTTTTTTTGGCTAGTTCTTTTTGCCACGAGTTCCCCGGGAATCCTGGGCATTTGTTGATTAACGTAGAAATTTTGAATTTTTCAAGGTAAAGCTGGGAATGCCTCCATTTTTTTACAACCAACGATTGGAACGGATAACTTACATAGAAATTTGCTACTTGAAGTAGGATGTGGGCAGTGCCATGTTAGCGAGCGCTCGGTCCTCCTTTTACCGTAGTGCAAAAAAAAAACTTCCACGTTAACTAAAGTGACAATTCGGAGGTTTACTTCCATGTTAGTTGCAATGGGGGGGGGTAAACTGCAAATTTGTGTTCTTTGGATCTGAGGCCTTTTTTTTTTGGCTAGTTCTTTTTGCCACGAGTTCCCCGGGAATCCTGGGCATTTGTTGATTAACGTAGAAATTTTGAATTTTTCAAGGTAAAGCTGGGAATGCCTCCATTTTTTAACAACCAACGATTGGAACGGATAACTTACATAGAAATTTGCTACTTGAAGTAGGATGTGGGCAGTGCCATGTTAGGGAGCGCCCGGTCCTCCTTTTACAGTAGTGAAAAAAAATCTTCCACGTTAACTAAAGTGACAATTCGGAGGTTTACTTCCATGTTAGTTGCAATGGGGGGGTAAACTGCAAATTTGTGTTCTTTGGATCTGAGCCCTTTTTTTTTGGCTAGTTCTTTTTGCCACGAGTTCCCCGGGAATCCTGGGCATTTGTTGATTAACGTAGAAATTTTTTTTTTTCAAGATAAAGCTGGGAATGCCTCCATTTTTTAACAACCAACGATTGGAACGGATAACTTACATAGAAATTTGCTACTTGAAGCAGGATGTGGGCAGTGCCACGTTAGCGAGCACCAATTTGGCAGCATTGCTTTCGAAAGGTTGCATCCTCAATCGCTCGGACATGACAGGGGTGAGAAGATAGATGCAAAGAAGAAAAGAAATGATGTGGCGGTCAGTCTGGGGGTTTTAGGGATCGCCCTAGAAGGATGTATTCAACATGAGGGGAGAACATGTTAACATTGCCAACCTGATGTCTGGACCCTCAAGTTACTTCCACGTAAGGGTTTTTAGTCTCAGTTTTCACACTTCCATGATGAATATGTTACTGACATATCTGATGAGCTACTTCCATGTAAGAGATTCACGGTCAGTTTTTCTGCATTTGCTGGCCCGGTAGCCCAGTTTCACTTTTTCCCCAGGAATTGGACGTAAACGACTTCCATGTAAACCGACAGGTTTTTCCATCCTGACTTCCACGGTAAAAGGACCCGGTGTAGAGGAAACGATGTAGAAAACAGTACAACATGGAGGACACGCGTGAACATGCTAGGAGGCATGTAACATGTTAGAAAAATACAGTGAAAACCTAGGAAAATGTTATAACTAAACATGCTTTAAAAATATAGTGAAAACCAAGACAATGTCAACGAGCGGAAACGTTGAGCAGGAAATCCGATTTGGTTTCTGTAGAGAATGTTAGATGATGAGCAATGTAGTTTGGTGATACGAAATAGTGGCTGCCTCGCGTACAAGACATTGCCATGAAACCTTGGAGCAAGATGCGGATGGTATAGGAAAAAAGATGTATGAGTTGTAAGATTTTAGGAGTTGCATGGGAAAATGTGTTTCATGGTAATCTGTGTGAAGTTAGAAAAGCGTGATTTCGTTCACAGGGTAAGAAAAATAAATACAATCTGCAGATTAGAGTATTTATAATGCTTAAAGCTGTTTGACGTTTTTTGGTGCCTCCCTGATTCTGGTAGTTTTGTGATAAGAACTACAAAAACGATCTACTGGTAAACGGAAGGAATAGTCTTTCCGGTTTAGAACTGAGTCGACTGTCAAGTGATGCATAGGCTCCAGGCCTCTGGTTATTGTCACAAAGCATTGGAGTGAAGATTGCGCCCAGGAGCCACCTAGGTTAGGAGACAAATGCTGTAATATCATTGTAAGAGGCCGTACTGAGAAGGCTGAAACAGAACTAAAAGTGAATCTTGTACTAAAACATCGAGAAAGAATTTGAATCTTCTAATGGCAATGACGGGAATGATATGCATCTGTACGTCCGTGATAGTATGTGTGCCTTTTAAAAGGGATGTTTGGCGAGTGTGATAGCTGAGAAGATTTTCCGGGATGCCAAACAATTATCTCTATCGATGTCAGGGATGATGCTATTCCGCGACATTTCCTGTAAAATACCTATTTTCCAGACCCTTGGGGGGTGGGGGGGGGTACCCAGGTCTGTAAATGGCCTAAATATATATACTTTTGATTTGGACTGCATGTTCGCCACTGTTCTATATTTCCCGTGGGTTTTGCATTGTTTTCCTCGATTTCATTCGTTCTTATACCCTTTCTTACGTATGTTATAATATTGTCTTGGGTTTGCACTGCCCATTTTGCGAGTAGAGCTATGTTTTGATTTCTCACCGTGCGGCCAAAATATTGCGGAACTTCGCGGAGAAGCATGGACCACGATTCTGGGAGAAAACAATTTAGACTTTGAGAGGTCACATGACCACTGTTCACACAAAAAAACGGGTATAATTTATCTACAATAGGTGGGAGCAAACTTGCGCTGTTTTAAGATAAATGAGCAACCAAAGGCGGATTTACGGAACTTGAGATAGAACTTTTCACAATGCCGCAGTACATTGTAGGAAACATATTTGGATATAGAAGTTACAAAACCGTGGAGTTTACCCTAAAAAGGTCCATTTAATGATTGGAAAATTATGACCCGATAGCAATTGTTTATGTTGGGGCGCTTCATGTTTGAGCCATGCCATATGGATGAGGTGGAGTTTCACGCGCCCCCGCGCGAGTCAAAAAGCAAGCGCTGGCTTTCGTTCCACCCCTTCTCAGGTATGTTTTCATTATGTATATAATATACACATAATATGTTTTCATTATGTATATAATATACACATAATAGTATACAGAATATATATATATATATACGTATTTATATTAATTATTTTGAATCAAGATAAAAAACTTTTCCGGCCTCTGGGAGTTTCCTTGGAGAGGCGGAGCCGATGCCGTTGAAGAAGGAGAAGCGCGAGGAGTGCTTCTCAGTGGTGCTGAAAAAGTTTGATTTTTTTTGGAAATATCCATCCAGCTGGATTGGGTATGTCCAAAAATGGATGATAACTCTTGAAACTTAGATAGTGGTTTGAATATTGTTGGTGGTTTTTTGGGTGTTGTGAATCTTCGTACCCCGGTCCGTAGTTTGGGCTTTCTGCTTTAGATAAGAGGAACTTATTTCGCCGAACTTCAAATTTAGTGTGCCTCCAAGACTTCCCAAGGCGACATTTGTGAAGCGGGAGCTGGACCGAGGCGGTCGGGCTGGCGGTGTAGAGTTTCATACAGCGGTACTTCAGGGAGACTTTCTTTGTATCGCAATGAATTCAAGGAATGCTCGAAGGTTTTGGCAACCCGTCCTGCGTTTTGCTGTTTGAGTCCAATCTTGGTGGACTCATAGTTTTCCTTTCGAACAATTTCAATGGGCGCTTTAAGGCTTTGCATGGAGACTGTCAGAAGCTGGGGGTACGGGGTCACTCTTGCCATCTCTTGCCCATTTTGGAGGCACTTCAGCTGCCGCGATCTGAGTGTTCAAGAATCTTTTAATTTCTGTGATCATTTCGATTTGTTTGCCAAATGTTTTTGGAGAGTTCTTTGTGTTTGTGCCAAGGATGGTCAGCAAAGTTCACCAGCTCGGAGTTTGCTGAAGCGTCGCCGCAGAGGTTTTTTTTGGGTCCGGATTTAGAGCGGCCACGGGACACAGTAGGGACTTCTTAAGAGACTGTCTTGGAGTGTTTTGGATGCAGTGCAGCGCAGGTCCAGGTGAAGAGGATGGAATCTGCGAATCTGAAAGCCCTGCAAAACAAGGCTCCTTTGCAGCCTTACAAGATCTTACAAGCCTTCAAGAGATGGGTTTGTTGCCAACATTGATATGACGCATAAATGAATCTGCAAGTAGAATTCCTCCATCCTTTCTTTAACCCCTTGACCCAATGGAAATGGAAACTTAGATACATTGGATACGAACAGCTTGCTTTATTCACTTTATTCATCTTGATTCCATAGAAAATTGTTTATCTTTTCGCCCCCTGAAGCATTCCACGTTTTCGCTGTCCAGGTCGAGTGATGAGGGGTTTGCCACGAAGCGACTTGTTGCGCATGGCGGGCAATCTGGAGCTGGATCCCTAGTTGTGGCACAGCTGACAAAAAGGACTGTTGAAGAGTTTGGTGTATAAATGAGCAGCATCAAAAAATGACAAAAAGGAGTTGTGGAGTGGAGATTTTGTCTAAAGTTGTCGTGGGGTACCTTTGGCGAAATCTAAAACCCTGAGCGGGAAACTGTGCGAAAGTGACATTCTTGTGCAATTTCATTTCGCAAAAGTTCCTGCGAAAGTGGGAAATCATTGGCACATTTGAATCTAATCCTTCAACTTCGTATACTATAGGAAAACTGACACTTTTGTGCGACGAAAGCCGCCGCAAAAAATTAAATGACTACAACCAAAATGTCATCGCGAAAGTGAAATCATTGCGCGAAAGCAGCGCGAAAGTGATGGCGAAAGCAAAACAGGAGTACAACCCTTTTGCTACCATATTTTTGACGCCGCTCAAATGTGTATCAATTGTGTAATCATTATGAATACTTATAAATCCAGATTTGTGAAGTGCCACAAGTTTCGAACCGTTGTTTCAGCTTTCGCTTCAGGCGGCGATACCTTTGCAGTGACTCCTTGGCAGTGACCGCCTAGGCAGAGATTCAAGGAAATTAAAATATGTTTCAAAACACTGTACAAAACCATTCAACAAACACATACATGCATAGAAGTTCATAGAAATATCGATTTTTGAAATGATGCGTTTCTTTCTTGTTTGCGTTTCGTTTCATTTAACACTTGGTAATTTTCCGAAATCGGACAGGACACTTTGCCAAGAGTTGCCCTGCAGGTCATGGCTGCGTCGATGTGTTCCACTTATGCAGCTAGCAGTGAGTGTTTCACAAGGGGAGTGTGATGGTTCCTCTCAGTAGTCTCAGACATTGAGATGCTCGCAATGATTGGCAATGACGATAAGAAGTGTTAAGAATTATCAGTATGATCCGAGCAGCACAGTTTTGTTTTGAGCTGAGCTGAACCATGCAACGGGTGGGCGCAGCGTGGCTGCGCAGTGAGGGACGCTCCTAGAGCCACTTTGCGGGACAGGTGCAAAGTGGACCCCCGTATAACTGTTGAAGGTCGACATGGTGGACATGGTGGACAGAGCGGGCCCTGAAGTTCTTGAGTCGCATTCGGGTAGACTCAATTCTTGTTTTTTAGGCGGTGCTGAGGGAGACATTGACCCTCTTAAAAAGGATACACTCCACTGGGTGTAGCTGCGGCACCTGGCACCGAAGCTACGTTGGGCAAATGTCACATCAACATGGAAGATGTGCTGCTTTGGAGTGCTGAGAACGATAGCTTTTCGATACTTTTTGGGACCTTGGCAGCTGGCCCTGGCTCAAAAGAGTGGTACAATATGGAGGATGATTATGCGCATCCGTACGAGGCTGGGATTTTTATGGCTGATATTAGCTGAGCATAGCTGAGCTGGGATGTTTTGCACCGGCCAGGACTCCATTGAAAAGTTTACAACCTATGAGGACTACTTAGACAGCCAGATCACACCTCAGGACTGAGCTTGCAAGTGCACCATGCATGCAAACGATGATCTGACACTCTCATGTAGCAAGGAGTGAAAGATCGGACTGTAGTAGACTCTTAGTAGACTGCTTTACCATTTTCTGCCACAGTATTTGCCATTTTGTGTCAGGACCGCTTCTATCTTGAAGAGGATGAGCTGGCCAGACAGCTCGTCGAAATTGGATGCAGAAAGGGGGAGGCCTCCCAGCTTTCATCAGCTTTCTGCATTTTCCTGAGATTTGCTAAAAAACTTTTCCTCACCGAAATCGGTCCTCTGACAGGTGCTGACACGAGAGGATTTCGCAGCTAGAAGAGAAGCAGCAGAGAATGCAAAAAAGGCACGCTGTGTTCGGGGGAATTCGTATGCGAATTGTACGAATTCAACAACTTGTCATTGGTGATTTGTGCAACATCATCCTTTTTCAAGTTCAATGACGGGACATGGTGACATGCTTCGAAGTTCTAAAGATCAAGGCATAGGCATATTGTAGCTGCCAAAGCTGCCAAATCCATCCAAATCCATGGCGTCTTTTGATGCTTTTTGATGCTTTTCACGTATCTTTTGGCGTCTTTGCTCAGGCTCGTTTGCAAAATGCACCGAAGGCCTGGGATTTCCTGGGATGAACATCTGCGTCCGGAGTCGGTGCAGTCGGTGCAGTCGGTGGACTGCTTGAGGTCCTGGCGAGTGCGCAGAAAAACCTGACCGACTTTCCAGTACTTCGCCATTTGGCAATGAGAGAGGACCAGATTGATCCAGATTGTAGGATTTGGCGAATAAACCTATTGAGATCTATTGAGTACTTCAGTATTGGTCTATTCGCTCTGGTTCGTTTGCTAGGTCGTTTTCAACCTTTCACCTGCAGGAACTGGTGCGAAGCGGCAAGCTCAGCACCATCATCTTCATCAGAGACAAGAATCACCGTGGCCAGGACGCTCGCAAAAGAAGAATTGCAGGTCATTTAGGGAAGCGTCGGCAGATGCCGTTTTCAGTGTTTATCTTTGTGGCAGGAGATCTCTGGCTACATTGACTATGGCCATCGTCTCAAAACAGAGAACTTTGAGCCGTGCTCCAACATTTTGGTCAGTTTGTGCAAAACGCAGAGCCAGAGTCACAAAGCCATCACATTAAGTGTCAAGTGTTATTACACATGATTGGCACAGGTACTTTGACCGGAAGAAGCGACTGCTTCCCAAGTCGCAGTGACCTCACTGGGGCATAGGGTGCCAATGCTGTCTGGTTTCTGATCAGTTGACCGACACAAGGTGCTTGATAGCAGTGCCTAAAACAGACCATAACAGACCCTAACACCGGACAGTGCCTGTGTTGAGGTCCGACTTGTCCTTCTACAACTGGGACACTCAGCATTCGACCTCCAATGAGAGCCCGAACTTCCAGATCCTGCCGGACCATGAGCAGGGCCTGCTCTTCAAGAACAAGAGAGATCGGAAGGCACCTGGTCTGAACCTGTGTAGCCTCGTGCCAGGTTGGACTTTTACTTTGACTTGGGGACTTAGGGCAATGACATGGATATCATATTTTGCAAATCTTTGCAATAAGTTGGTTTCAAAATGTTTCAGATTTCTTCAAAGTTTGCCAGTCTCGACAGTGACGACAGCAAGGTGATCAGCGTGGACCCCAGGTCCGAGCCCGGAGACAACTCCAAGCGCTTGGA
This sequence comes from Cladocopium goreaui, assembly GCA_947184155.2. Lineage (NCBI taxonomy): Eukaryota > Dinophyceae > Suessiales > Symbiodiniaceae > Cladocopium > Cladocopium goreaui. Next base: position 231,283 of record CAMXCT020000465.1, on the reverse strand, counting down.
GGTGCCAACCACGGAATATATCCAAGCACCTTGGCTGCCTTGGCCCCACCTTGGGTCTGGTCCGAAGCAGCGACCCATGAGCCAAGGTCGTCATTTTTGACCACATGACCAGGAAAAAGAGCTGAGAGAAATGTCGTTGAGCTGACGAGGTCAAAGCAGCAAGTTACCTAATCACTACACCGACCTTCGCGCATACGAATTCACATGACAGATTAAAAGATGAGATGACAAGTCGTGACACTGTGGACACTGTGAACTCACCAAGCAAAGACAAAAGATGACAAGATCAAGCTTCTTTAGAGGATTTGTATGGATTTGTACATACTCCCGTGAGCCATGTTGAAAATTGTCTCACCTTGTCTCACTGCAGTGCCGCCCAGCGGCGCATCAGGGCTTTGTCCAAAAGTCGAATTCGCCCCGAATCAAAAATCCGTGTCAAATTCTTGGCATATCTTGGCCGAAGTGCAGGGCCATTGATCCACTTGGTCCATATGGTCCACATGGCCCACATTCCATCCAGCCTCATAGGACTGTCCAAGATGGGGCCAGATTGTCTTAAAAGAAATATTCAGAATATGGCCTGCTCTGCCGAAACTGACCTGGATCTTCGAAGTCATCTGGGCTTAAAGTCATTTGCCAATCATTGCCGGAAATTGAATTGGAATGGCGAGTGTGGTGAGTATGAATGGCCCCACCGGCATCCAAGCTCCATGCAAAAGCAGCTTGTCAGTTCTATTTGAATCAAAATAAAAGCTTGCAAAAACAGCATTCCATGGTATATTCTATTTGTATTCTATTTGTTTGTTTGTTCTACAATGATGGACCCTCCCGTGCCAACCGCTTCAAGGCGCGCCATTGCTTTGCTTTTGGAACTGAAAGCAGATATAAGCAAACGCTAAAATCGCTAAAATGAGAGGAACAGCGGTCGGTGGCTTCTTGGCATTGCCGTCCTTGCTGCAGCCCCAGACTGATGCTGAGAACCCTCTGACCTTAGACTTCTTGATGGAGATTGCGTCCAGTGCATAGTTGAATCAGGGTACAGCAGGTATAACAGATCAAACAGTGTACAATGGTAGTATACATGGAACATCATGGAACTCAAAGACTACAGTAAAGGAGTAGGTCACCAGGTCCATCCACTTGAGGCTTTCACAGACGAGAAAACGGCAGGACCAAAAGAACCAAGTGATCCTGCAACAAATCTGCCTTTGCATTAAGGCTGCGTCAGCGTGGCTGAACGGCTTCGCTGCCTTTGTCAGCTGCCGGCCTTTCCAGGCTTGTCCACTGTCTTGCTTTGTGAACGGTGGAAGTGAAACAGACAAACCAATGCAGTGCAGGCACAGCAGGGTGTGAGGCAATTGTCAGTCTTGGCCAGACAGGTGACGCCCTTAATTTTGAAGCAGGTGGCAATGGAAAACTGCCATAGAGAGAGAACAAGATGAAGAAGTTCACTTTGACTTTGGATTGCTGAGGGAGCGGCATCGCCAGTTGCACGCACTGGGCAGAAGCTAATCATCAGACTCCCAAAGGCCAAGAACCAAGTGAACCAAGTGAACCAAGTGAACCAAGATGAACCAAGGAGTTCGGAGTACGGAGTGCGGATTAGCTTCACATCAAGTCTTGATATGTTTTAATTGTGTTGTGTTGCAGACTGCATGGCTTGTGAGGCCTTTGGATTCCAAAATGCAAGCGACATTCCAAAGGTGGGCAGATGGGTCAACGAGAGTTATGCAGGCATAGCGGCATAGCGGCATCAAAAAAGTTCAACGATTGACTGTGAAAAGGAAGGAATGGCAAGACATCTACGGCGTATCTACGGTAATGACATGTAATGACTTTGTATTTTTTTCAAGCAAAGTGGTGTGTCTGGCTCTGGTTTGTACCTGAGCTTTAGAAAAGATAAGAATGTCTTCGAACCCATTGGAACCCACACAGTTTTTTATCTTCTGCCGAAACACCTTGGATTGATCTCCTGCAGATCGCTCCACCATTACCTTACAGGATAAGACGATCCTGAAAGGAGTTCTGACATGTTCTGACCAGGAGTCTGTCATCCACCCGCTGAAAAGTCGGGCGAGGGACCAGCGAAAGCGCTTTTGGGCTGCTTGGTCAAAATGAAAAACGCGGAACGGTTTGAAGATTTTGCAAGTTCCAGCGAGCAGAAATTGCAACAAGTTTCATACAGGTCTTTAATTTTCTTCCAGGAGTCATTCTTATCACTTAGTAGCTAGAATTTAGTAGCATGTCTTTTTCCTGAGCAATTTTCCCCTGCTGCTAGAGTTTGTGTCACGCACCATAGTGAATATAGTGATGATCTTTTTTTGATGGCGTGCCGTGGAATGCTCAGGAACTTGCTAAAGCTGGGCACAATGTGAGCGAGGCCGCGGTCGCACACAAGAGCTGGTGAAGTTTAAGCACCATACATAGGATAACTGCAATTTGTTTCCTCTCCACCCATCCGAATCTATCCACGAGTCCAGAGCAGAAAATTGTAAGCCACCCCTCCTCAAGCCTTATGGCATTCGATGGCATTCGGCAGGTCTTTGTTCGGTACGAAGGCAAAACACCGTGGAAGCGCATTGGTGAGGCAAAGGGATTGACTTCATCCCACAGTTTCATAAAGTTTCTGTTGATTTCTGTTGTAGTTTGATGTGTCTCCAGATTGCGCACTCTCGCGGCGACTTCCGGGAAGCGATCCAATGCCAGTACAATTATCTGATCAAACGTGGACCACTCAGTGGATCTGTGCCAAATCATGGCATTTTCATAGAAATTATGTAGCGGAAGGCAGTGCTTTCGCCTCATGTGCAGACATTGCTCTGTGCTCAATCAGAGACTGAGGATCTTACAAGCTCTATCGGAAATTCCGATACTTTTACTCCGGCGAATATCCGGTGTATCCGGCACGCTTTGCTGTTCTGCCCTTCCCTTCATCATGTTGTACTGCACTGCAGCACTGCAGCACTGGAGCTCCGCCGTGCTTTGTTTGGTTCAAGGTCCAGTTCGGTTACACGGACACCGAGGGCAAATTGGCGCCTCAGTCAGCATTTTTCTGAAACTAAGCAGAGCTTGGAGAGCTGCAGCTGCAGCTTGTGGTCAGAATAGTTGGAGCATGTTGGAGCATGGAGCTGTAACGTGCTGTAGCAACTTGCGTGATTCGAGGTGCCTGTCGATGATGGGCCACTTGAACTCGGTACGGAGCCGGCGGAAATGAAGGTGGCATCTCGTTGGATGGGCAGTTGCCTCTCCCGTTGCTTTTACGTGTGGAGTCAATACGGAAATACTGTGAACAGCATGAAGAGAGCATCGGTCAACATGGGCTTTGGCAGGAAATGCTGTACAGAAGTGGCTTTTTCCCTGCGGAGAAGCCTCGATACTGGCGGCACATACAGAGAAATCTGAAGGACAAATACGAGTCAAAGAAGGACCCGCAGAGGGTTGATGCCCAAGCAGCGAAGTGCATCAACTCACAGAAGTGTTCATGTTTAAACTCATTATTCATGTCATTATGAATTCATTTGCAATGTTTCATTGTTCATCTCTGTTGCTGTGTTGCACAGGACTTTCACAGAAAGAAGTTTTGGCTTACGCGACGCAAGTTCAATACAAGGCACAGCAGTGCCGAATTGCAGCCTGCCTCTTCTGTCTCGGCCACTCTTCGATCTTGAAGCTGTCACTGCGAGGCTGGCAGCACATAAGTGGACTGCACCTCAGAGCTAGATCTCTCTCAACTGTTGTGCAATGAGCTCAGGTGGTTTCTGACAAGCTTCCACATATTCCACTGAGGTACGATCCAAACAAATACCGCGGACGTTACATGCAAGTGCAGAAGCCCAAAAGAGGAATTGTCCTGAGCTTAGGCTGCATCGATGCAGCGATGCCATGCATGTTTTCAAAAATCAGGAGTCTGCAAATGTTGGTATCGATTTCACCCATGATCATGAATATGTATCAGCAATCATCAATATGCATTTCGTAGTTCGGACTCCAGGCATGTTTTATGCCAAAGGAGCCCTCAAATCTGCAGATTCGGACAGTTTCAACAGAAACCTGAGCGTTTGCTGAGGTTGCAGGAACTGGACCATCCAGATGACCTGGGCTTATGACTGGAATGACCTTAAGATATCCTATGAATTCCTATGATATCCTACAGGAAGGGTCAGAGAGTCCTAAGCTCCATGCCCTTTGAAGAGCGGTTTTTTCCAGTCCATGGTAGAAAATGGTAGAACTAGGTTTCACAGCTGGATCTTCCATGGGGCTCGACGACAGCACCAAGCGCAGACCATGCGGTTTAGATGTCTCTCAGCCCTGTGCGACGCGCGCCTGCATGGCTGGCGACAGAAAGTGTAGCGTTTGGTGATGTAAGTGTGCAAACTAAGACGTGAACTTTTCACAAAGACTCCATCGCCCCTTGACAAGAATGTTAAGTGACTAAGTGTTTGCCTATGTTTGGAAGTCTTTAAGAAATTGAGCTGTGCGTAAAGCTAACATCCTTGTTAGCTTCGCAGCGGTTGGACAGCAGCCTTAGTGATTTGTCGGTGTATTGTTTTCATTTTCCATGTTCCGTACGTTGAAATCGTATGTCATTGTTCGACCAAATGTAAGGCTCAAAGTGAAAGTTGCCCTTCGGGCACAATAATTTTAAACAAACGGTAGCTTTCTTTAGTGACTGTTGCCTGACGGGCACAAAGTACCTGGCTTGGTCGCAGACGTGCAGAGCAGAGACTGTAATTTTGACATCGCATGTTGGAGAATTTCAATTCGCAGTGCAACTTACAGTGAGAGGGTTGCAGCACTGACAAGGATTGCAAGACCAGAAGCAGACAGGGGACATAGGGACTCCTGAAATAAGATGTTTGAGATGTTCCGAAGCAAGAAAACAAACCAAGTGGCCAAACTTATCCAAATTTGGCTCTTTCGCTTTCGTTGGGACAGCGCGAAAACACCAATATCATCCAATATCTGACAATGTCTCCACATGTCTCCACAATCAATTCGAATCACATAGTAAATCAGATCGACTCTTGATGATTGTGTGTCGAGAGAGTGCTGGGCTGGGTTATGGCAGCTGCGGAGCCAAGGTGAGAGAACAGTTTGAACATTTTGAACATGTTTGAACATGATTTCTTGCCGGGTCAACTCTTGCCGGGTCAACTCTTGTGTTCTTTGTTTCTTCCAGAGATTTCCAGAGCACAGCATCCATTTCCGTCCGAAGCTTCAGGCAAGGGCAGATCTCCACAGGCTCAGTGGGTGTGATCAGCTGTTCACGGTGTGGTGTTTTTCTTGATGCGAACGATGCAGGTGATGCGATGAAGATTTTCTTGGCCGAGCTTCGGCAAATAGCATTTGATTCTGAAGGCAAGATGATATCCGCACATATCGACAGCACCATATTAGTTAATTAGTTCAGTGACAGATTCGGTTCCAAGAATATCAAGAATCATTTTCTGCTTCCGAGATCTTTTTTCAGTCCATAAAGATGAGGTCACACTCAATAATTCCTTTGTTGGACTATATAGTTCCCAAGCTTGAACCTTTGTAGTGTCTAAGGAACCTTTGTAGTGCCCAGCAAGTAATGATACATTGTGATGACGACAAGTCAGGTGACATTGCACCTGAGAGTTGTATTCGCAGCACTCACTGAGTTCTTTCGATCGAACTAGCACAGACGCAATTTATGATATAAACCTTGCTTTTTGATGCTTTTTGATGCTTTTTGACGCTTTTTGTGCTCTAGAGTTGTGTCTTTTACGTGGAGGTCATTTAGTTTGCACAAAGTTGCAGCGGCGCCTGAAGCACGTTTGGCTTCAAGGATACGTACTGTGTGCTCCACTTAGTTTCGCGAATGGGTGTGGCAAAACTTTGGGTGAACTTGTTGAGCCTCAAAAGTGGCAGTTTGACGTTCCATCTTTTTCGTTTTGAATTCCCATGTGAGAACTGTGGACAGGTCGTGATGGTGACGATGTGATTGACCTGGACGATGGATCTGCCGTGATGAGTGCAAGCCTTGGCATTGATATCAAAGAGGGGACTGCAGGCTGCAGGAGCCATGTTTGAGTTTTCATGACGTGTCGTATTTTTTTTGTCAACATTTTTCTATCGTGTAAAAGAGGGAGCTTGATGAATTACTCGTATGGGCAGCTTTGGATGCTCTGGTCGGGCTCTCTGCCGGTGGAACATCATGCGTTAGAAATGAGGCTTAGATGTGGCCCAAATTGTTGCATGCAACCAAGACGCAAGTGCTGCATTGCAGGCGCAGTACGAACTTCATGATACGTTGCTCACCCACCATAGTCGGCCCGCCTTTGCCAACAAAGAGTCTGAAAGACTTGGCAGGCAGGCCGCTACATTTCCTGCGTTTGGGCCCTGGCATTTTGGCACTCCGTGGGTTTGATTTGCAAACTATGAAAAAGAGGAACTAGTCTAGGCTTCCAGAAAGTGTACTCCAATTTATCTGGATCCAATTTGCTTTCCTCAGGTTTGTTCTGTCGAATTTCATCCCCAGGACTGGTGAAGGTGTGCAAATTTGTGTGCAAAGATTGAGAGATATAGCCGCTGATCGATATTGCATGGTAACATATTAGGTAAGCATGCCATGGTGCAGGAAGGCATCCTGGATCTTCGGGTGGAGAGTGCATGCCCCTTGGACGATCCAGGTGATGCTTTGGCTGAGCCTTTCTGGTTCCTGGAGGCTTTTGTCGCAAACTTGAGCCATTTCTGAGCTGTTTTCAGATGATTTCTGTGACGACCTCTGATGGTTCGGCCGCCCACAGGTGGCAGAATCTCACAAGCTTCGAGAGCTTTCGCGCAGCCAATCCTGAACAAAATTGCTACCAGATCTGCCGTGGCATCATTGCGGATCTCAGTTGTATGTTGGGAAAGAAGTAGGACAGCAGAGCAAGAGACAGAGATAGAATCTCACCAAGCACATTGCTTGCCCTGGCTCAAGTTTCTTGCATGTTTCAAATCATTCAAAGCGAGCCTTGAGCAAGGAGACAGTTTCTTTGATGGCAGTTCCAAGGGGCTAGGACAGAATTCTTGGGGTGTCCAACGGTGCTGGGGATCTTGACACCAAGAAATCATCTGCAACATGTGGTGCTCCAGAATAAGACAGGTTGATATGACTGATGCCATTTGATGTTTGACCACCCAAGCAACCCTTGGATTATGGATATTGATATAAATGATGTAAACGATTTCCCTTGATTCCAATTTCGATAGTCAGCTTGTTTAACCCAATCTTTGCCAGCGGAATGCATTGCAGATGGAAACAGACGACAGAGTCAGAACCTTGTAGCCATGCCATGGCAATCTGTTACAATTCGGATTCGTTTTCTTTACGATTCCCATTCGGAGTTTTTTTTTTGGATCGTGTAATTACAGTGTAATTGTGTATTCTTTGGATTTCTTTGGGTCACATCGGTTTTTGCTCAGGCACATCACCTCTTGAGACGTGCTCAGCAACTCCGAGAGCAACTGCAGGCGCCAGAAAGCTGCACATGTTCACAGTTGAATCATGCAGACTTTCATCATGTTTCATAACGTTTGATCTCTATGTGTTTGCATTGAACTTTCATGAATGCATATGAATGCAAGATACTTCCTCCGGGAACCAGGCAGATGCAAGGAATCCGAGCACATCCGCATGCCAAAGTATGGCAACCAAATTGGCTGCACCAACCATGGTCACTGGTCAGCAAGATTCAGCAGCATAGTCCTGAACTTCGAGACAGAAAAGTCTATGAGCTACAAGCGCTTTATCAGTACTGTTGATTGAAGCTCTGTTGAACAACCACTATCAAGATCTATCAAGGGTTTTTAGAAGTATTTGCAAGCTGTGATTCAAGCACAAACTACAAATGGGACTCTGTGAGCTGTTGTATAAGGTGGCAGCGCCAGTGGCAAACGAGCGACCTGACCCGGTCATTCAGCGAAAGTCTAAGTCGCAGTTGTCAGTATGGCAAGGGATTGTGGAATCTTTTATAACTTATTTTCTTTTTATTAAACCATCATAAACCATCATTTGAAGTCCTGAATTGTTGACTTGCTGTGATTCACAGCTCATCATGGACCTTGTCAGATCTTTGCAGTCGTTGTGTCTATCCTATTGCATTGCCTTGCATTCGAGCATTTATCCTCCTAGCCTGACAACTTGGTACAGCTGCTCTGGAAAGGAACAGTCTCACGGCATCTGCTTCAGGTCTTTCAATTGAAGTTGTGAAACCTTGCTTCAATGAAAGCTTGTTGCGAAGCAATCCATGACTGGACATGAATAATGAACAGCCCAATTTCTACGCATTCTAAGTCCATTGGAAGTGGTCAACAAGCAGTTCCAAGATGCCATGCTACATCAGGGATCATCAGGGATCTTCCCGGCTGAGCACGCCTGGAAGGAGCCATCAGCCAAAGTCATGTTGATGTCTCCTGCGACCATGGCACCGGGTCGTGCATTGGGAAGTGGACTTGCTGACCGCTATGGCCGCTATGGCCACGTCCGAGTTTTATGGCCACGTCCGACGCCCTTCGAGCAACGGCCGCATTGTAGAGCTGGACGACTCCGTCGCTGTGGCTACGTTGTGGCTCCTTTCCCAGAAGCACGTGCAAGTATCTACCACATTGTTTGAGATTGAATATTATGCTTGAGTATGGTGTGAAAGAGCAGAAAGAGTTGACAAACTGGAATTACGATGAAGTCTTGCTGTAAGGGACAACATGACCGAGGCATAGGCTTGTCTACAGCGCGAGAAGGGCCAGTTGCAAACAGCTGAGGCCTTACAAGCGCTTTGCACTGCATCGCGTTCCAAGAAAGTCGGAACTTTGCGCGGCTTTCCGGTGACGGATGAGGCGTGGAGATGAAACATGCCTTGCAGCCTGTAGACCTGCTGATCGCCATGAGCGAAGTGGAATTTGACTATGGGATGGGCAAACAGGACCGACAACGCTGCAGCACTGATGTCATGTCAGAGCCCTGGCTACTGAGGCTACTGGCTAGGTTGTGAGATGTTGTGAGATGTTGTGAGATGTTGTGAGATGTTGTGAGATGTTGTGAGTATTCGTATGATTTCGTATGCAGCACATAGATTTCCGCGCTTCACAAACGCACCCAGGCTGGACTTCGAGCGTCAAGGCTTTCTGAGAGTTCCAGGGATCCTGATGGAGGTGCAGCATCTTCACTGTGCAAACTGAATCCTTAGATTGTTCACTGATGTTCACTGGATAATATGAGGTTTTTAAGTGAACCCATGTGAACCCTGACCCGAAAAATATACCCTTTATTAAGCTTTGTATAGCTTTGCGATATATTATTAATATTATATTATAGTCTAGTGATGTCTAGTGGATTTTGATGGATTTTGGACCATACCCCACATGCTTTGTTGTGTTCCTTAGGACGAGGTAGCTGCTGTCAATGATGTCATAGAAGAGCTGCAGGGCACCTTGGCACTGACTAAATTGAAGTGGAACAAACTAGCTAAAAGCAGTTCAGAATCCTCTTGGCCCCTCTTGGAATGGTTGAAATCTTTGCTGCTTTGCTTAGATTTCCCATAGATTTCCCATAGATTTCCCGCTGTTGATATCTCTGGAGATCTGTTTAAAAATTCCCTGATGGCTTGGACCAACCAGGTTCTGAAGAGTGCACCCTGCAGGCGCTGCAGCATCAAGTCCGGGTGGGGTGCTGAATCGGTTGATTTCGGGATGACGGGAGGTCCATGCGGATCTTGGATTTTCTGTCCCTTGACGCGGTAAAATCATTGGTTCACAGCAGAGTTGAGGTGCAATTTGGAGCTGACACTGCAGCACAATGCCGCACAGTGACAGCATGCCGCAAGAAATTGGAGGCTTTGGAAAAACGTCGGAAATCTCAGTGCCGGGGGCAAGACCTTGGCTTTGACCAACCATAAGATGCCATTTGATTCTGTCCGTGCCCGACCTTGGCTCAGGTGGCGAGGTCTCATTTCTTCAATACTTCAATCTCCACCGCAAGAGTGAAAGACTGCGACAAATCGCTATGTCTCCCCGCTTTTCCTTTTGGGCTACCAGACTACTTGGTGTGCCCTCCGTGCGTTTGCTACTCAGTGCTGCAACGGCATCGTTTCATATTTCTATAATTTTCTATAAAGGGTTCGAGTGGCTTCTTTGGCATTCAAGACTTTGGTCGGCTTGAGGCCTGTACCAAGACTCTGTTTTTATGAAGCGACCTGGCGACTAGGATGCAGCTGGCTACAGGACTGACTGTGGAGGAAGTCAGTGGCTTCACCTGACATGTCTTGCGGCAAGGTGATGGGGCAACGGACTGGCACTCAGATTTGGGTTTGGCGCCCTTCGATACGAATAGAAGCTTGAATGCAGCTACTTGAGGCTTTTTTCCTCAGCATACTTAGGTGACACTTCAAAGATGGATTTGACATGAATTGAAGTCCTTGAGTTTCAGACATGTTCAGTATGTGACACCAAGGTCACCAAGGTACACCAAGTTTTACGATCATTGACCGATTGACCGAGGCTTTCTGACCTTCTGGTTGCCATTGACACCTGTACCTCCTCGCGGGGGATCTTCCTTGGTGTATGCCATTGGCAGCCACAGGGATTTTGCCCTTCCTTTTCATGGAGATCTTGACGAAGACCTCAGTGGCAGATACAAACTTCGTAGTCAGGAGCCTAGTGGCGCCTAGTGGCCTAGCGACATCATGGAGCTGCCCAACTTCAAGCATCAGCTTGGAGGTGTAGAATAGATTTGAACAGTCTCTTCGTGTTTGCTCCATTGCTCCTCAATTTTGTCACAGCCCAGACTCTGAGGAACTGGTAGCATCCTTCCTGGTGATGCTTCGATTCATCATGGTTGGACACTGCACTCAGCTTCAGCTGTGCCTGAAGGAGGTCCACTTCGAGTGGCTTGGACGTTGGGTTTCATTGCGGATGGAGCGCGCTTGCTGCGGAAAGCCTGCTCCGCACAAGAGGATGCAGTGTCCTACGAATCGTGGATTCGTGATCTTGGCCAGGGAGCTGTGGTGGATCATCCAATGGTTCCGTTGTTGCCGCCAGCTGACTGAGTTCAAAAAGGCGTTGGGCGGTGGGATGTGTTTGGAGAATTGATACAGGATTTATATCGCCTTGCCGCCTTGCCATGTTTTCCTCAGGGGAGGACACATCATGACACATCCATTTTCATCCCATCTGAGGTTATCCAATCGAGCAGCGGCTGAGCTGGAGCTGATCCTGGCGGAAGATCCAATGTGTGGAGGCAACATTTTCGCTGCGGGGATGCAATTTGCTTCGGCTCCTGGAACATGAGAAACATATAGAAACATCATATGAAGAACTATGACTATGAAGACGTGTCATGACGTGTTATGACGTGTTAAGAAACATCACCTGAAGAATTATGAAGATATGTTAAATTACGTATGTTAAATTGATGAAAATTGTGCCGCAGGGACATTGGAGCGTCCCAAGAAGGAGAAACTGCAGGAAGTCCCAGTGGAATCACCTGAGGTGCGACGATGTGCGCAATCTGAGTTTTGGTTTGTGTCGATGTGAACAGTCTGAACTTAGTCTGAACAGGTAGTGAAAGATGTGAAAGATGTGAAAGATGTGAAAGAGCTGAAGCTGCCAAGTGGATCCAAACTTCAAGGCAAGAAACAACATCCACAAGCGTAGAGAAACCGAGAGAAGCTAGGATTTTTCATGATCTTTGTGCTGTGCCAGTTGTGCTGACACGTTGAAACACGTTGAAACATGTTGAGTGCTGGTGCTTTGGTGCTGAGACTTTGACGGGCTTCACCTGAAGTTGGATACCCTGGAGCTGACTGCGTTGGGGCGGCGGAAATTAAGGCGCCCGTGCCTTGCAGCTGCCTTGGCTCATCTTGGCGCATTGTGGGTGGAATTTGTCAGGGATGACTTGGCATACGGCATATGCAATGAATAGACTCTGTCAATGCGGAATTTTGATGCGTTCCGGAGGAGAGAAAATCAGATGGTGTGCCGTTTTTATTGCCTTCTTCAATGCCTTATATTAGCCTTATATAATGTCCTCTGATCATGGCACTGTCTGCGCAGGGATGCTCAAAGCATTTGGCTTCGCTGCTGCATTGCTTTGGGTCTGCGGCCAAGACTCTTTATTTCCATTTTGGATCGTCTATTTCAACCAAGTTGGTTTGTATCAAAGACTACACTGGAAGAGAGCTGTCTTCTGCTTGCCTTGACTCATGTCGGACAAGGGGATCGCAATGCTGAAGAAATCCATATCCGTTGTCCTGACAGCAATGGCCCCCTCCTCAGGATACGCATCAACATGATGCGATGTGTATCAACATGTAGATTGCCGGATTGAGGGAATCCTTTGGTGCTGCAACACTCTTCCAGCCTGCAGAAACCAAAGCCTTGACCTTAATGGACATGTGCGCCATGTGCGCCATGTGCGCACACCAAGCGACTGTCGTGAGTGCAGTCCAACAGGGTCAGCACACTTTCAAGGTCAGCAGAGTGGCAAGAAGTAGCAAGTCAGCCGCTGGAAGCTCAGTATACTAAGGTGAGGAGGAATCAACCGAATCAACGGGTAGCTTTGGCATGCTTTGGCAGTATTCTGTGCAGCGTTTCTGTTTTTTCTTCGAGTACTGGGCAGTCGCCCCATTCTTTCAGAACGCCGCGGCATGCTAGACTCTGCTAGACGCGACTCAAGTTTTCCTTGAGGCTACAGCTTGGACTTCTGGTGGGTGCAGAAAAGTTGAAAGTTCGAGCCCCTCGAACCAAAGGACGGAGAGCCCAGACTTTGCATATCTTTGCATCAGTTGAATCAGTTGCTTTCCACTGATTCCACTGTAATTCCACTGTGTCGTGAGGAAGTCAAGCCCTTTCTCCAGTGGCTCAGGCCGATATCCGATGATATCCGATAGACTTTGGCAGGTTAAAATGGTTAAAAGATGTTAAAAGCTTGAAACTGGCGAGTGCTAGACATACATAGATCACTCATAGATCAGCATTGAGTCATGTAGCATGATGTAGCATGATGTAGCATGTTCGCACAAGAGTGCATGGCCTTTGTGGCTAGGCAGAAGTTCTTTGGTTCGCTGTTTGGATCCTACGTACTGAACATACTGAAGATCTTTGTGCAGTTGGGGCTTTTTGCGGTATTTCAGTGCTGTATTGATTTCCGAGGCACTGCTGGAGCCAGGGAAAGCTTCTTCTCTCACTGCAGACCTGAAAGCAGTGGAACCCACAGGCGAACAACACAGAATTGCCGTGAGTGAGAAAAAGGAGAGAGAGAGAGAGAGAGAGCGAGAGGGAAATATCATGAAATATCACAAAATCACAGATTAAAGGATATCAAAGGCAGTTTGTGAATGCGATAGAAACTAGAAACACACTTGGCATGTCATGAGTATGAGCATGAGACTCATAACATGCCTCTTGTATTCTGGTGTAGTCATGTAGGCAGCTAAAGTTTGACCCCGCACAGCAGTGAGTCTTTGTGCTTTGCAGTACTTGGCAGGGACCAAGAGCACCATTTTTGGCCGGCTGCACTTCTCGATGGAGCTGACGGAAGCTGGTTGTCCATCTCCTGCATCTCTATCTGATGCCAGTCATTCACTCAAAATTAGCAATGTTTTTTTGGATGATTTTGGATGCACATGTTGTCGTGCGAACGTGGCAGAAGCAACCTTGTAAGTAAAAGTAGTTGACAGTGGTGCACTACAAGCCGTCAATGTTCGAAATGATCTCATCCTGGAAGTTCAGGTGGAATCTATTTGCGAGTTTGGCTGGATGTTTGCGAGTTTTCAGAATTTGCAGACCTGGCTGGTGCGAGAGCCATTCTGAAGCTTGGGCCCGCCCAAGAGGTGGCAGTGCCAGTCCAACCTCTGCTTGAAGGTGTTGGACGTCTGGGTCAGAGCGCTATTTCTTCATCGCCAATTTGGAAGACAAAGGATGGGATTTGTGTGGCTGGTCCATCACCGCCGTGTATTTTTGTGCAAATCTGGCAAGGTGCTGAGTTGTGTGGACTTGCGAAGCTGGTTCTATCTCCATTGACGCCAGAATGTGCAGAGAACATCAATCTGAAGGGCTATGAACAGATTCTGCAGGAGGATGTGGATGTGCTAGCAGTAAGCACCAATCGGAGTATCGGAAAACTGCGAGTTTTGCTTCATGCTGGCCTGGAGTCAATCTTGGAAGCTCTTCAAGAGCCACAGCCTTCCCAGTTGCCAAAGGCGCGAAATCAGATAGTCACAGAAGCCGCTGCCGGCATGATGACTCTGTGCTGCCTGAGCTCGGAAGCGCTGCAGCTGCTCGAGAGTGACTTGAAGGGGAGAATGTCAGAGACAGTCCAGAACATCCAGAAGGTTGAGACCAGGGACGAGACCGCAGAGAAAACAGATGTCCTAAGAAAGGTTGATCCTGCCACTCTGCAAGCCTACCAGCCCTTGTTGACTCCAGAGGAAGCGGACTCATTGGCCCTTTGGCTTTCAGAAACACCGGTTGCAGGAACTCTGTGGTCTCTCATGAGCAGAATCCACATAGTGAATGAAAGCTTTGACCAGTTGATCAAGGAGGTTGGAGATGAATGCACATCAGTTGCCTTAGATTTCTTGGATGTTGCTGCACCATCGAAGCTGCAGCGTCAGGATATTGCCAGGATATTGAGGTTTCGTGGCATTGAGCTGGGATGGAACACCTTGGAGCGAATTTTCATGGCTTTGGGATGTTCAAAATATGAGAAGGACAGCTGGGACAGCTCAAGCGAAGCCCACAGTGTACCTGTCGCACTACAAGCATCCAGCTTTGCGCGACTCTTCAAATCAAGGGCAGAGAGAAGAATGCTGGAGGTTGCTGGGCTCCGGCAGTTGGAAGCCAAAGTGCTGGCCTGGTGGCGTTGGCGAGACCCTGGCCAAAGCAAAGTCGGAAATGGTCAAGTGAAACCAGTGAAACCAGTGAAACCAGTGAAAGCAGTGAAAGCAGTGAGTACTGTGTCGGCCACAGATTTGGTGTTTGGATTTTCAAAATCAGATGGTACTGTGGATCTCATGGGACTAAAGGTACTGCTAGCCTCTATGAATGGGCCCTTCCAGCAGCATGAGGTAGAGAACCTGGCGCAATGGCTCTTCGAAGGATTTGGTGCGAGACCGGGAGGTGGTGTTCCAAAGGACTTGGTTGTGCAATGGCTCACTGGCGATGGCATTTGGAAAATCAACGACGAGAACAACGAGGAAGTGGCGGAGTCTCCAAGATCTCAAGAGACACCCCCTGTTCCGATTGTTCCAGCAGGTGCGAAGGCGGAGCAAATAGTGCATCTTTCCAGTCCGAATCCAGCACAAATTCCCTCGAATATTCAGGATGTCAGGAACCCTTCACCAACTCATGGAAATCCATATCGTCTTTCAGACAAAGTGCCAGTCTCGCAAGCCTCACATGTTTCGCAAGCTACCATTCAGCTTTCCAAACCTTTAGAAGGACGACACAGCGAGAGACTCACGGAGGTTCTATCAACTTCCCTACAGCATCCGCTTCACCAAATCAAAGTCTTTGGGGCGGAGGAAGGTTCCTCTCGCATTTGCGTTGTCATTCAGGGCGACGAGTTGTCGACTTGTGAGGCTGCGATGCGAGACTTAGCTCTTCAGCTCAAGGATCCATCATCTTCGCTTCTGGTGCGGTGCTGAAACTCTGTGTTTTTCCATGCATTGCATTTGGAGTTTTCAATGCAAGCCAAAGCCAAGTTTTAAACTTTAACTCAGCCTCCAAGGTTAGTGCATTGGGCCTGTACTTCCGCTAAATACAGAGAGCAGGACTGGATTTGGTGGGGGAGTGATCGATTGAGGTTGTGAGGCATTGTGTTCGTCCATGAGACATAGCTGTTGGATGCTGTTGGATGATTTGGGCGCTTTTGTATAGCCAGTCGCAAAGAATCTAAGAGTGGCTTCGTTGGCATCGTATCGGCCAGGATTGAGCAGATTCACGACATGCAAATGGCCATCGATTGAACATGATTGAAGTGCGCAGGACTCATTTGGGTGAAACTATGGCAGTATGGTGACACTTCGCGATGAGTTGTGAACACGACCTCGCGATCCGCCCGCACGCGATGACCTGTGAATTAGATTTCATTATCCATTGGTCTGAACATGGTCGAAGTTGCTTTGCTGCTGCGCCCTAACACTGGCAGGAGAGGACCCGGGTTTGTGCGACAAGTCCAGCATGCTTGCAAGTGGCACGCGTAAAGATCGACCGTTACTTAGTTGTGGCTGGGACGTCGATTGTTTTCAGGGACTATGATATCAAAGAGATGAGTCAGGTATGCGCAGATGTCAATGAAATTGAGATGCAAAGACTTCATCAAAACCCACAAGCCGCATGCACGGCTCAGAAGGCCAAATCGTCCACAGGCGGATGGTGCCACGAGACAGCCACTCAAACTTTGATCAGCAAGGATACACGTGCCGTCGACCACAACAACACCATATCTTTGACGAGAGCCTCGCAAAAGGCTATTTGCAAGCTGCTCTTCAAAGATGGAGAGCCCGTGGCAGATTTGGGAATTTTGGGAGCTGGAGTTGGACAAACAGGACATGCTCTTCGAGCAGTTCTCCCAAAGCTGGACTCTCAGTGGAGCACCACATGAGTTTGAGGAGGTAATTCGGAATCTCCACGCTCACGACAGCTGTCCCAAGCGGGTCGGAGCCTATAGAGGCACAGACATGTGCAAACTGAAGCTGCAGACCGAGAAAGCCATGCCGAGTGGCATTGGTGCAGCGAGCGCTGCTTCTTCTAGTGTTGGTGAGGAGGGCCGTGCGCGCACCCAGTCAGAAAAGGGCACGCCAAGAAAAATCAGAAAGAGTCGGCACCAGCCCAGCACAAACATAGTATCGCAGTCCTGCTTCCGTCCCTGGCTGCTATGTGCAAGAGGCGCTCGCGGCCTCCTTTCCGTGCTTTGTAGGATGACGTCCAGCCGAAAGCAATGCCAAGCAAACTGTTCAAGGAGGCAAACATTAGAACACCAGAGAACGCCATGTCGTCAATGCCACCAGCTAGATCCTTGGGCACAGCATCCTCTAAAGCTGCTCCGCCAGCGGGCCGCCACGGAGACGATGCCAAAAGTAAAAGAAAAAAATGAAATCAAAGAGGAATGGTGAAAAGTCAAGACAGAGTCCATAGAATCTTCAGAAGAGGATGAGGTGATGGAGCTCGAGGACCAGCCAAATCACCAATCGGTTGGAGCTCCCAATGGTCAAACCCCAAGAGGTCCTGAGTTCTTGCGCCCTACGCAGCAAAACCAGGACTGGGACCCAGCCAGACCAAAGTTTGACCACTGCACCTGGGCTCATTGTGTCCAAAAAATTGATGTTGAGCAGTTGCATTTTGCACACATCCATCTCAATGATTTTCCGGAATGACAGGTGCAAAGGCGAGTCAGTGCAAACGTTGACGAACAAGCTGCTGAGTGGTGAGACTGAGGTGGTGGAAATTCCGGCCTTGGTAGGTGCGCAAGACCTCCACAGGAAAGTGTTCATTGTGAGTAGCAATCGGCGATTGTTTGCTCTGAGGGCTTGAGTCGATCAATTTCCGAAGGATGAAGAGGCCCAGTGCATCAGAGCCAACGCTTTGCTGGTCAGCGTGTCAGCCATGCACCTGTTCCCACGGTACCTGTGTGGAATCCTCCATCTGTTATGATGATCAGCGCCCAAGCTTGAGAGCAGTCGTCATGCAGCCAGCTGAACATCCACAGACGCAATCAGTGGTCACCCGCCCTGGTGCTGATAGCTGCGCGATGAGTGGCGAGAGGCATCATTTCAAGGAGCTCGGCGCTGAAGGGCCTTGAAGGCTTTTGGATTGACCACAGGAGTTCGGTCTACACGGTAGGAGATAAGCAAAGCGCTGGCCTGCAAGTTGTCAGAAACAATGGGAAAGATTGCCGAAACTACAGCTTGAGGAGGAATGGGCAAACGTTAATTGCCACTCGCAGGTGTACCTCCGCAAGATTTTAGCACCTCTCGGCCACGAGTATGACGATTTTACATGATTTTACGTCAGAAGCGCCTTGCCAGTCTGTGGGAGCTGAATTTTGGCTCCAGAGCAATCTGATGGTTTTCCACGGCAGGTGACTAATGCGTGAAACTACACCAGAAAAAATGGTTCCGAAAAGCGTCATGAAAACCAAAGATGCAGCATGGTGCAGCTACGAAATCCTCTGAACGAAGGGAGAATCCTGTTGCAAATCCATCATACCGTACCTCCTTGGAGCAGTTTGATACCGGCTGGCTTTCTCGGAGTTGACTCACTTGGTCACGGATGACACAACCACCTGGGAGACTACACTGTGGAGCGCGAAAATAGGATTTGCGCGTCCTGTGCATATTTCCTGAACATTTATATCATTTATGAATTTTCATATATTTTCATGGTTTGGCCATGTTGGGCTTGTTGTTTGTCTTGTCAAATCGCGGACGTGGGATGCATTAGTCAAGCAAACAACACTTCCGTTCATTCATTTGCCAGCAGCTGAGTGCTACGGATTGTAATGAACCTGTGCCAACAATTGTGTGCGTGTAATGCTGCAATCCCGCCAATTCCGATAGAAAAAGAATATTTGAGTGGACAGGCTTAGCCAGCTGAATGCAGATATCTTGACGGGTTCGTATCTCTTATCTCTTTTCATGGTCATTGTGGCTTGTGATTTAGATTTAGATCATTAGAAGTTGCCTGCAGACCACATCATGATACACAGGCCAGTGCTTGCTGCACGCAGCCGTTTGGTTTGGTCGAACACCAAGTGACTCAAAGTGGATCTTGTTAGCCGATGCACTGTCCAGTTATCCAGAAATTGCCCAAGGATGTCATTGAGAGTCTCGGACTACATGCTAGACACTGCTTAAGGATGCTTAAGGTTGGTTTTCTTGGCACCCAAACCTACCTTGTACATCCTTGTACCGTGTACCTTTCGAATCGAATCTAAACCCTACTGGGTAGGTCTTCATCCTCAGCTAGAGCCGTGTTCATTTGAAGCTTTAGGCACTATCTATTTTTGGCGCAATATGATGTAAAGGGTTATGACTCATGACATTGCATCGAAACTTAAGTTAGACAGTTAAGCAGTAATGTCGTTAGACTGTTTGCAATCTCTTTGCTCAATCGCCACAAAAAGAATCAACAAGATATGAGCGTTTGGAATAGCGGAAAAGAAATCCGAGCAAGAAGTATGCCAGAGAAAACCTGCTGAAACATCTTGCCTTTCCATAGGAGACGGTGTTTATGCCGTGACTCTGAAGGCAATGCTACGTAGGACACATGGGTTTGAATATGGAACAACATCTGTTGTGCATAAGTCTAAATGCAATCAGTTTGGAATTTGGGGAACTTTTCCGGCATGTGCATAGTAGAGCTGCATGCTAGGGAGAATCTTTTACACTTGTTGAGCGCGTAGGTAGCTGCGACACACGGATGCAAATATGTAGCAGGCTAACCACGCCGTCCGCAGCCGTCCGCGCAATTCTCCGCACCCATTTCCCGTCCACAACCGTCCGCGCAGCCAAGCTCGCTCATCACCAGCGGCTTCTTCTCAGAGTCTTGAACTTTCTTTGACTGCTTTGACAGTCTCTCCAAGCTTCTTCTGTAAAGATGTCCGATCTGTTGCTTCTGTATGGGAGATCAAACTTAATTGCTAGTTGCGACCCAACAGCCATGAGTTATCGGTTTGTTGCTTCGATGCGGATACTGACCAGGAAACTGCGTGGAAATGTGGTGATCCCTTCCGTTGCACGAGCTGCAGAAGAGATGGTCTTGAACGCCGTTGAAGCAGATGCATCGGTGGTGGAGGCAGCTTAGCTTGAATTTTGGAAGTTCGCTGGCATTTGAGCTGTTGGGAAATAGCCCTGGAATCACTAAAATATGGATGACAAACGTAAATTGCCAATCATAATGCAGTATAGAGATTCTACATACTTATAACTTATAACTCTTATAACAGGTTAAATGAAGGCTTAAATCTTATAATCTTATAGAAATCTATTTCAATATACAGTACCTAATTCAGTGGTGGTTTTCACATAGTATATTATATGAAAAAATACACGGATGCGTTGACAGGTGGAGCTGCAGGAGGCTGCTGCAGTGGGATGTGCCTTGGAGGTCCGCGACAACGGGCGGGGCATCGACCCAGATGCAGCTTGGATCACGAAAACATCTTGGAATTCTTGAACAGATAGGAAAATATAGGAAAATTGATAGGAAACCAGTATGAATTTTTATATTGAGTTTCGGACACAGCCCTGAAGAGTTATGAACACATCATGTTTGAAGGCAGTGTTTTCAAATCTCTGTGAAAAACATTGGACAACTGTGTTTGGCCATCCCTGGCCATCTGCTGTTTTCGGTTGATTGCACACATCACCATTTTTCAGGTTTAAGTCGTGAACGTCGTTCCAATTCACACACTGCCGATGCTGAGGACTTTGATCAGCTTGGTCTTCGTGGTGCAAGGAGCGGCCGTGGCCGAGGAGAATCTCTTGCTGCCTTGGTAGCCCTATCCCAGCGGGTGGTGTTGCTGTCCAAGGCAAGTCACTTCAATGGTTTTAGAGTGAATGTTGAGTGACCAGTGTTTGGACGATTTTGATGTCAACGTTCAATGTTCAATGTCATGCAATCTTCTTAGAGGTCCTAGTCCTAGATATCAAAGCATTTGCCCCATTTTGCCACCAGGTAGCAGGGAAAGAGACCTGGTGCAAGTCCTTTCAAAGTGGTGCCATGGTCAAATGTGGACCAGCTGGACATCCCAGAGGAGGCACGCAGCAAATAACTCAGCTTCATCTACGGAAGGGGAGATGTGTGTCCATTCTATGCTTGGATTGGCCTAAAGCCAGTGGGTGATATGGGTGAAAATCGTTGAAAGAAGCTCCCCAGTCCCCAGGTAGAATTTGAGACATTCCAGTTTTTGTGCACCGGAAGAGACTGATGCTGCTGCTTTAGACGTTGGATCAAATTCCCGCAGCCGCTTCAAGCTCTCGAAACCCCTCGAGAACTCTGCTTGTGATCGCGTTGAAACTTGAGGCCTGATTGGATGTGTTCTGTAGATTTCAGTACGACTCAACGTTTTTTTGCTTGCTTTTTGACGTACGTACGATTTTCGCATTCAAAACACCGCTAGTTTTTGGGGTATGCCAGACTTTCTGCAGTTCTCCTGATCATTGTCCATTAACTTATTATTAATGGTTAATCAGTTAATCGTCATAATGAATTATGATCAGAATAATGATGATAATAAACATGATAATATAATAGTGATAATATAATAATAAATATATAGATAATAATCATAATCATTGCACTACTAATAATGACAATAATAATGATAATGATATATTATATTACATTACATGGTATTACATTATATTATTATACTGTACTATACTATACTATACCATACCATATTATACCATATTATAGCTAATAATGTCGGTTTTGTTCAGACTGCACACCCCTGCATCCCGGAGACATCGGAGACATGGCGAAGCTGTTGCGCTTGATCTTCTGCGTCACAGTGGCCTATAGTGCTCTGGTTGAGGAGGAGATGAATTTGACTGTATAGGAGGAAGCTGGAATGGAGGAGGCTGACTGAACCAAGTGGGCTCAGTGCCCAGTGGGCACCAAATACTATCTCGGACTGGAGTGCAACTCGGAGGGCATGGTGTGCGCCAGCTACTTGTCCGAGTCAGACGTTTTATCTTCCATCACTCTTTCGTTGGACTTAACATCTTTAAACATCTTAAAACAGTTGAGATACTCAGATACTCTAAACACAAACAAACACATATAAACACATATTTAGATATTTAGCTGTTTAGCCCTGCTTCTTTGCAAGGCTATGGATCTCAGAAGCGCTCATGCCTTAAGTGGGTAAACTGCAAAAACTCATGCTACTGTGCTCAGTGGGCGAAGCTCGTGGAAGAGGGAAGCGAAGTTGAAGAGAAAGAGGAAATCTCCTGGAGTACTGGGATCAGGAGAGGTCCTGGAATTTTCAAAATTTGAAACCTCCAGGACCTCCGCTGATCCCAGATCCCTTGCCCGCAAGAGCATGATTCAGCCTCCCGCTGAACGTCTCGAGCCTGGTTGCTCTTCCTATCGACCAGCGCGTGGTGAAAATGACGGCAGTGTCCGGGTTGGACAAGTTTAGCATTTCATGGATTTCATGGACTTTCAGCACTTGGCATTCATATACATTCATAATGATGTCATAATGCATTCATCATCTCCTGATGTAGGGCGCAATCCTGAGCTTTGCTGAGAGGTGTGGGAACCACTGTTCGTATCGAAGGCTCTTGGGCTTCTTCTGCGCAGGCAGAGACATTTTTATGCCAAGTTGTCAGAGTTGCCTCAAGTTCTGTCACATGGACGTGTTTAACACGAATTCCGAGAGGTCAAAGCTGAGAGCAATTCTTCATGATCTTCATGGGTAGTGGGTTAGAATGCCCAAGCATCCCCGCATCTGGCCCATACCGGCCCCAGGTATGGCAGTGATGGGTGGGTCAGTGAAACACTTGGCAGGCAGCAATGTTGCGTCTGCGCCTGGAGCGACTAGCATTGCTGCGACCACGACTGGCAATAGACCTGCGCACTGGGCCGAGGGAGGTCTGGTCGGGCAATTTGAGAGTCAGATTTGAAAATCTTGGATTATCCAGTTGGAGAAGAATGGAGAAGAACCCCGTGATGTCCAACGCTTGTGTTCCACTTGATTGAATTGTGATATCGCATATGACTGGTGTGACTTTGAAGCGACTCCTGAAGGTGGAGATTCTGAAGCTCAAGCAAGAAGATTCAACTTCTCGAGTGCAACACGTGCTGGGCTTGGGTTGTGCCCGTGCCCTCTGCAGGTGCGGGGACATAGACTGCACATGTGCGACAGGGACTTGACAGGGTTGATTCTGAATTCTGAGGTCTACTGGTAGGATGACGATCGGATGATGACAATGATTCAAAGATATTCAAAGTGACCTTGGTTGCTGTATTTGGATCTATTTGGATCCATTTGGATGTATTTGGATGTACTTGGTGCTTGCTTGTTGGCACATCAACATGGTGTGAATGTGTCAGGGTGAAGTGCTACTCAAGGCAATTTGCTTGCGGGCTGGAAGGCTTGGTGTTTTTGAAATGGCAGTCAACCTGACAATCGCTTTTTCGATCTTTTTTGCATTTAGTTGTCATGTTGGTGCACTGCCAAACCATTGGAATCATGGGAATCTATGGGGGTTGTGGATGTTTGTAGCAACAAGTGCGACTGGTTTGCTCTAGTGGCACGGCACATCACGGCACCATCATGGCATTTCTTGGCGAAGGTGTTATTTCCAAACTGAAAGATGGCCATGCGAGCGATCGATTCATGTTCCTCTACATCAATGGGCGCTTCGTGGAAAAGACACCGATCCACAGACAGATTGCAAACTTTTATGCCACAAGCAGCTTATCAAACGCTTCTCAAGGCCACTTGATGCCACTTGTTTCATTTTGTTTCCTGGAACAACCCTTGCCGTGACGGCGCCATGCCAATGAGATGCATGAGCAATGTGAACACGATGAACTTACTGCAGACTTTTGCGTATTTCTTTGTCATGGGAGGCAGAGGCCCAATATCCATCGCAAATGCAGCAGCTGGTAATTTGCGCCCTTTGTTCGTGCTGAACCTGGTTTGCCTCTTGATTGGAATTAGAACAAGTTAAAGGATAAGTTGTTGATCAACCTGATCATCGGCAAGGCTGTGAGTGTACGCAGTGAGGTCCCGACGAGTGGTACGACCTGAACTTTTTGCCAGATCGATCTGTTGCCCAGCACCTTCCTCAGCTCTGAAAGGCCAGGTTGACAGTTCCTCTAGTCCAGAGTCCGGAGCAGCCTCAGATGGGGCATGACTCATGATATCTCATGACCAAATGACAGATAATGTCAGTTGGGCGCTTTGGTGTTTCAGCTGGAATACAAATTGCGCTGAGGTTCAGAAACTGGAAACAACCCACCGGTTTCATCCTGGATTGTTTGCGATCAGTTTGGCTTGAACACAGGCAGCTTCGCTCGCTGCGATCATTTCTTTCAGTGTTCTGAGTCCGAAAGCATTCTTTTGTTGGGTTCGAGGGGGCCAGATTGAATGCGAGGAAAGCAACCGCTTATTCCCTCCACGGAAGAACAGAACTACTAGCAGAGCTCGCAGTTGAAAGACGAGTCAGAGATACGTAGAGAATCTTAGACATTGTTTTTGGAATTTGCAAGGCGAATTGACAGACAGCTGTAGTCTTTTTATGTCTTTTTTGCCGCACGGGCATCCTGGGCCAGGAGTTCAATGGACTCGGACTTCGAGCCAAGCTCTAATTTTGAGCTGAACGAGACGAACAGGAGCTGCTGCGCCTGGTGGAACAACTTTGCACATTTTTATGAAGGTAGGCCAGGTAGGCTTTGCCTGTCTGAAGCAATGAAATATATATAATGAAATGTTTTGGAAATTTTTGGAATGTCTTGGAATGCTTGGATCCTGCTCTATATTGGCCTTGTGTCAGGAGGGGTTGTCGCTTTATTGCCAAACAAGCTCTGACATCTCCTACAGAAACAGGAGCAGGTGTTAAATGTGTCAAGGATCGACAGGCTGATGCCATGTCTTTTGCTCCCTCTAAGCGCGTTCGCACCACCTGAGCGCCTCGAGAGATCCACATGGTGACGTGGAGCGAGGGGCCTTGAAGCTACGCACCAGGTGTGTGGTCAGGCCATGCCTTCAGCCTCAAACCTCCTGTGCTACTTTGACCTCTGTCATATAATATAGGGCCTATAGGGATCAAATGGAGTCAAGTGGCACTAAGTTCATCTGCGTGGGACTGATCTGAAGGACCCTGGTGTATTACTGCTATCATTCAACAAGAAATACTACAGAGCGCGGAGGTTTTGGTGCAATAGCACGGATGAGAACCGTGTTGCTGGTTTTTTGACTTCAAAGAACCGGTAGGAGACGCGACTCATGCGCCGGTTGTGCTTCACTAGTTTTCCGGCAAATTCGTCCATGAATTCAGTCTGAATTCAGCATCCAATCCTGCAAAGCGCTGCAAGTTCAGATTGTTTACATTTGTTTACCTCGATGGTTCAGAGCAGCTTCTGAGCCCTGCAAGTAGACTGATACAGGATGTGACCACGATGAGCGGAAAAGTATGGAAAAGTGGAGCCAGTGATCAAGAGAGATGCGATATGATGCGATCATGATTCTTGGATTCTTTTGGATTCCTTTGGATGCACCAAACTGTTGTCTGGTTCCAGCTGGCAGATTCAACACAATTTCCATGATGTATGTCAGGCTGAAAAGCCAATGGTGATGACTCATAAAGTCTCAAATCGATAAAAACGTAGAGATGCCGAAAAAATAGGCCGAAACCATCTTCCGGCTTCTCCAGGCATTTATCACATCTTGTTCTAGTACCAAGGGATTCGGTCAGAAGGATGCAGTCTCTCATCGAGGAAAACTGAAGAGTCTCTAACGCTTGTGCCTTTGTGTTCTTGTGCCATGGTGGATGTGCTGCAAATTCCAGCTTCGTGTGCGGCCGGCCAGTTTTTGCCGAACAAACTGCGCCAATCATGATAGTCAAGGGCAGGGGAATGGAAAGAAACGCCAGGTCTTTGCAAAAAAGTTCGCTTTCTGGTTGGTGTGCTTCAGATGTTCGAAGATGGAGAAACATAATGCAGAATCCCCGGCTGTCACCGAGCATTTCCTTTTGAATATGCAAGAGTCAATGCACCTCCAACCATCAGAGAGATGACGTGATAAGATCTAGTGAAACCTCCCAGGCACTGCGAAGCTGCTCCCAAAAAATCGAGAGGCGTGGGATGTTGTTTCCGCTCTATCCGTGAGATTGAACTCATGATTAAACTTGCGTTGGCCAAATGTTTTGGAGAATATGTTTGATGAACCTGACCGTTTGGAAGTTGAAGTCTGATGATTGTCATTTTTTTGGTTTCACAGCAGCCGACAGCCAAACGCCGAAAAAAACAAGCTCCAAGCAAACTTTGAAGCAGCTGCAATGGGTGGTGGTGGCAGCAGGACTCATCACTGTCATCACCATCATGTGGACACGTTCTCCCAGGAGGTTGCTCGAAGAGCCCAGGCGGAAAAGGAAGCAATCCGCCGGCGCATGGAAGAGCAGCAGAGGATGGAAGAGGAGAATCGGAAGCAACGGGAAAGAGCTTTGCGCCAAGCTGAACAACGCCGCGCACAGGAACAAGCAGCTCACTTGCAGCGGCTGCAGAAAGAGCAAGAGCAACGGAGAAGGGAACACGAAAGAGCTCGTGAACGGCAGCAGCAACAAGCTCGTGAAGCTGAAAAACGCTTGGCTCAGGAACTTCAAAGAGAGCGTGACAACATGCAAAAGGCCAAGCTTGAGAAGTGGCAAAGGTTGAAGCGCGAGTATCCCATCCCGATCTTTCTTCAGAACTACGTCAATGAGGTGAGTCAGAATGCAGAGGCTGATGCTGCTCGAGACCGTTTTGTGAACGTGGCGTTTCTTGGAGACTCAGGAACTGGCAAGAGTTCGCTGATCAAAGTCGTCCTGAAGCATTTTGGAGTTGACTTACCCCAGGCCCAGATGCCCAAAATCTCCATGGAAGGCGATGGAACGCTTGAGCCCACGCGATTTCGATTAGCAATACTCGGTCAAGTCTCTCTATGGGATCTCCCTGGCCAAGGAACTTCGAAGATTCCTTCCATGACCTATCTCTGCAACATGGGCCTGAAATACTTTGATGTCGTTTGTATCGTCACTGATGGTCGGTGGTCTCAAGGTGATGACAGCCTTTTGGTAGCCATTCGCCATGCAGGAATTCGTTGCTTGGTTGTCCGAAGCAAGGTAGATCTTGCTGTTGATGCTGGCTGGATGGATAAAGGATGCGGTCAAGCTGAGACATTGTCAGATGTGCACAAGCAACTCCAACTGCAAACTGGCCTGAAACCACATCGCATCCATCTCTCGACATCCAGGGAGCGCTTTTGGAAGGATTTCGGCTCCGTGGACAACTTTTGCAAAGACCTCCGAAAGGATGTGGTCGCCTGTTTGAGGGAAGAGGCTGCAGAACAAATGTTTGATGGTGACTGCGTCCTGAACTCATCCTTTGGGGCTTTGAAGAGAAAGGCCGGGGCTTGATAAAATGGATGGCCACATGGGCCAATGATGGCCAATGTGCAGTTGGTGGCTTGAACCAGTTTTGCAAATTGCTGCAGGTAGCTGTTGATTCTCTTCCCTTTGTTTGCTCAGCTTCACCTCTGGTTGAGATGGTGCTTTGATGTGCATCTACGAATCTACTGTTGGGATGAACGATCATGACATGATCATGACACTGATGTTTCATGATGTTTCAATATTGTTAATTACTTGTTGCGTCTTGTCGCGTTTTGTTAACAGTATTGGACTCTCACAGATGTTTCCAGTGAAGCGGGCAGAAGCGGTCCCTCTCCATGCTGTTCGCACTTTTGAGTAGCTGGAAGGGAGCCAGCGCAACACCAATGTGAAGTCTTGCGGCGAAAAGTGCAGCTTGCAGGGTCCAGGTTAGCCAGTTGAATCTTTTCATATCTGTTCAGTTCAAACATGTTCAAACAAGTTCAAACTGCTTGCAAATCATAGGTGTCCTAGCCATTCATAGCCTGGTTCTTTACACCACAGCTGAGAACCACTTCGCGAATACGCCTGGGTTTGTGTTTGTCGGGTAAGCAGGCGGCATTGAATTTGTTCAGCGGCGCTTTCAATTTAGATCTCGATTGTTCATGCTTGTTCAATGTGAGTTGTTGTGAGCATCTTGCAGGGGAGCAACATGGAGCTTTTTGGCATCCTGGCCGCGTCAGTCACGTCAGTCTTTTCAAAATGATCAAAATGTGGGACTGATGTGAAGGACCTGGGTGTACTGTTAGTACTGCTATCATTCAACAAGACATACTACAGAGCGCGGAGGTTTTGGTGCAATAGTAATGCACGGATGAGAACCATGTTGCTGGTTTTTTGACTTCAAAGAACCGGCAGGGAGACGCGACTCATGCGCCGGTTGTGCTTCACTAGTTTTCCGGCAAATTCGTCCATGAATTCAGACTGAATTCAGCATCCAATCCTGCAAAGCGCTGCAAGTTCAGATTGTTTACATTGGTTTATCTCGATGGTTCAGAGCAGCTTCTGAGCCCTGCAAGTAGACTGATACAGGATGTGACCACGATGAGCGGAAAAGTATGGAAAAGTGGAGCCAGTGATCAAGAGAGATGCGATCTGATGCCATCATGATTTTTGGATTCTTTTGGATTCCTTTGGATGCACCAAACCTCTGTCTGGTTCCAGCTGGCAGATTCAACACAATTTTCCATGATGTATGTCAGGCTGAAAAGCCAATGATGATGACTCATAAAGTCTCAAATCGATAAAAACGTAGAGATGCCGAAATTAGGCCGAAACCATCTTCCGGCTTCTCCAGGCATTTATCACATCTTGTTCTAGTACCAAGGGATTCGGTCAGAAGGATGCAGTCTCTGATCGAGGAAAACTGAAGAGTCTCTAACGCTTGTGCCTTTGCGTCCTTTTGCCATGGTGGATGTGCTGCAAATTCCAGCTTCGTGTGCGGCCGGCCAGTTTTTGCCGAACAAACTGCGCCAATCATGATAGTCAAGGGCAGGGGAATGGAAAGAAACGCCAGGTCTTTGCAAAAAAGTTCGCTTTCTGGCTGGAACCTTGAGTCAGAACACCGTGCCAAAATCTGCCACACTAATTTAGCAAATACTCAAGGTGGCATCATGTGAAAACATGTGAAAACCACAAACCTTTACAAGGCCCCAGTGGAGCGCGGACGAGAGTGGTTGGCTTGTCACTGTCGTAGCCTTGGAGACGAAATCAGATGTTCGAAGGTGGAGAAACACTTTAATAATATATTATAATGAAATATATATATATATATAAATAATTATATATATAAAATATAAATACAATGCAGAATCCCCGCCGACTTTCACCGAGCCTTTCATTTTGAACATGGAAGAGTCAATCAGTCCACTTTGACGGACTTCTGATATCAGGTGGTTCTGCAAGTTTTCCCCATGTTTTCCCGTGCTGTTCTCGAAAGACTCTGAAGTTAAGGCCCCGACTGCCGCCAAGCTCACGGTGCAGCCTGGGTACCATTGGTGCCACTGGCCATCAAGGGTCAAGAACTCCATGGCGAACAAGGCGTGAAAAAAAATCTGAAGCGGAAAGTACATCATGGTACACATAGATACACACAGTACCTTCATGTCATTCATGTCGCTTCACTCAAAATCACTCAATACAGTTCAAGTACCTGACATTGTGATTCAAAAATCGCGTACAGCCAGGCTCTTTGAAAGAGGGCCTTCGCCTCAATGACAGCCATTTGAAAGAGGTCCGCACTCTCTCTCCATGCTGAGGTCCGCTCTCAATGTGCTCTGCACTTGCAGGCAGAGAAAATTCAAAGCCGTTGAAGTGCAATGCAGAAAGGCGTTGAAGTGCATCGTTCATCGTTGTTCTGTTTATGATTTTGCAGTCTGTGACTGCGCTGGTTCGGGAGGCACGGTCAACGCAGAAGTGAAACGTCACTTCTGCCAGGCGTCTGGCACCAAGCATTACTTTTTTTTTTTCTGAGAACAAACCTTTGAAGACTTTTTCCCCACCTGTCAGGTGAGGGTTGTTAGAAATGTCAGCTGGCCCGCGTCCGCCTGCTCCTCCGCAGGACCTCAACTGCAAGCGCTAGCAAACTCAAAACAGAGGTTTTCCTGCCGGACCTCAACCGCGAGCTCCGGATCAGAGTGTTCCCAGCCGGACCTCAACCACAAAGAATCTCCGAAGATATACCAGATAGAAAGAATGTCAGAAGATATGCAAGACAGAATGCCAGAAAGAACGTCAGAATATATCAGAATAGATGCCAGATAGAATGCCAGAAAGAATGTTAGAGTATATGCCAGAAAGAATGACTTCCAGATGGTATGTCAGAAACTATGTCAGAATAATGGATCAGGGTGGGGATCCAGCGTACTGTCTAATAACGAAAAAGGATTGCTAATAATGAATGGGATCACTCGAAGAAAGTAATTTTTAATTGGCAAACTTACACCTCTCCTGCTGCAAAAAATTGAGTCATTGTCGCCATTGTGAATATGTGAGGAGCACACAGTGCACCAAAACCACGTTTTGTGTTTCTGCATAGAAATCTTTTGCTTGAGGTGTGGCAGTACTTGTTTAGTTTCGTTGCACATGGAAGGGAAGGCTTTGGCCTCAGTATCGATGTGCCACTGTCCATGCCTCAAGGCTTCTATTCTGGTTCTCCACATACCATCATACATACACCTACTTCTACGCAAACCTAGAGATATTTGCTGACACTGAGCGTCCCCTTTTGTCAAATGCAAGGTTCGATGCTCGCTATTGCCAGCCGGAGTATGTATCCCAGGACAACATGGCCCAGTGATGGAATCGATTGGATAGATGAACAGAACACAAGAGGACACTTCGAAGCAAACGAGAACCTGAAATTTCGAGGTCCTTTGTGACAAGGCCTTTCCGAAGGATTTCTCTCCCAAGTTGAAGGACCTGTTTGCCCGAGTTGTACACATGACACATGCACTATCCATGTGTTATCATGTGTTATGCGATCCAAGGTGAGAGATGTCATTTGGATTCATTTGGAAGTACCCTCTGGTAATTTAACGGTTTGCTATTGAAAATGGCCATAGAAATAGTGGATTTTCCCATTAAAAATGGTGATTTTCCATAGTTTTTTGTATGTTCACCAGAGGGTATTCCAGTTTTATCCCGTTTTCAAATGGACGGATTCTGGGGGTCCGGTTGAGGCCTCGCCTCTCAACGCCTTGTCGTCAGGATTGTGGCACTGAGTCGCCAGCTCCGTTTGGCCCTTTAAGCGGGTGCGGTGCTTGACAGTGCAAAGACAGCCAAAGCGACTGAATACAGGCACATAAAATATCATAAAATATCATAAAGTCATATAGATTCAGAAGATTCAATCAAAATGATGTAAATATATGTAAATATATGATAATATGTGTAAATTCTTGATTTCTGTGGGTCCCTTTCAGAGCTGCTACTTGTAGGATCGTCTTGAACTCTGCTCCAGAACCTCCAATTCTCGGCTCTTGCCTTTGTGGAAGTTGCCGTTTCAGGACAGAGTTCAAGGGTTTTTCATCAGAATTTCCAAGAGCTATCCAGGCAGATTGAGTGGAAATTTGCATGGGATCAGGATGGATCGGGTTCCCCAGCGAAATCGCGCAAAGGACCTTGCGACTTCCCAGAGAAATGCAGCACTGCCACTGCTCCATGTGCCTGGGCCCAGTACGCATTGAGCCCCATGAACCCAACCGACCCAACCGACCCAACCAGTGCAGTTTATGGTGGAAGTACCCAGGTGCCGACAGATGAGTGGTGCCGCCTACCAGACGCCTGTCATGGACTGTTGCCTTTTGACTATTTAAGTGACTGCCATGGCACTCCGGACTCTAAGGTGGCATGTGAAGACTTACAGATCTTACAGACACACGCAGCTCAAAGCAACTCCAGATTTCTAGGTCTTTATGTCTTTGGAGCTGGAACGGCTGGCACGGCTGGCACGGCTGGCACGGTCATGTGGAAATTCCCAAGGACCTGGACACCGGTGCCCAAAACCGAAATCGAGTGGCTGAAGCCCAACTCTTTGAAGGTCATCAGAGCATCAAGGCCAAGCGCGTGTTTCACCTATTGAAACCTTGGAGTGTTTGGAATATGTGCGGACTATGATGATTTATGTGTAGAAATGTGAATCTGTAGTAGACAGAATTTAGGTGTGAAACTGTGTATCTCTTTTGCCCATCGCTTTTCATCCTCGGAACTTTCTCTGTTGCGTTACCTCCTGAGTAGTTCAATAGTGTGGCAAACTGGAAAGCAGTGCCGACACTGCAGCTGTGGCTTGATTGTTTTCTGCTGGGCAAGAAATGCCAGAAATTCCCACAGTTCAAAGCAGGGCATCATATGTCATGGTGGTTTGCTGATTTTTGATCGATCCCAAGTTTTGAATACCAAATACCAAGCTACAATTTTGCAGAGTGCTGATACGCACGCAATCAAAGCGGCCAGTGGACTCGGAAGCGAAGTTCTACAAACCGTTTCAAACCCACAAGTAGATTCTGCACACAACAGAACCCTTCGAAGCAGAATCAGCATCATTACACTTGGCTTCAATGCAGTCTTTGTGATGTTGTTGTCAAAGGCATTGTTGGACAAAATACATCAAAATACGACAATCGTATAAAACAGTTAAAAACAGCACACTTATTGAAAGATGTCGTGCGCTTTTGGCGCGTTTCTTTCGCCTTTTTGACTTGACGTTCCGTTTGCTGCGCTGGCGGTCATGCCATGCGCAGCTTCTTCAACCTGGCCGCGGTTGCAGTGCCGGTCTTCTCGGAGCTGCAGTTGCCATGCTGCTGCGGGGCTTCCTGCGAGGCTAGTCTTTGACCCTTAGACATCCTTAGACCTGATGGAATTCACATGAATTCACCAGATGTTGAATCAATGATCATCACTGATCATCAATGACCATCATCAACTCATCAACGGTCTAGGATCAATCCTGCAATCCTTTGCTTTTGCAGGAAGGCAGCTGCAGCTCTGAACACCCTAAATTCCAGGTCAGGCAGCAAAATTGAACCGATTGAGTCTTCGTGAAGCTGAATTCGGAATGACGGAATGACCATTAAAGATCATTAAGATGCATGAAGTATCCCCAACATCACAGCATTAGCTATTGAAACATATTGAAACATGATTCCACAGAGAGTAATTATTCCACAGGATTCCCATGGTCCAATGGTTGACCTGTTCTCCATTTGGCAGGTGCCATGTCAGAAGCTGGAGAGGAGAAGCTGTGAAGCACAGGCTGCCTGCACTTGGCAGAGCCTGGAACCCATGGCTGTGATTCACCCGAACTTCGGGTGACTGCTGTATCAAAGACCAAAGTTGATTTGCTGATCCCAATGGAAGATATGGAAGATCACCTGGGCATGTTTGATTCAACGTTGACATAACAGTAGATACCTGTGCGATGCTACAAGAATTTCGTTAGCATTCGCCAAACCCTTGCTTTGGACTTGGAGATGGAACAAAGACTGAAAGATCTGAGGTCCAGAGCCGTGTGAAGACTGTGATCAACCTCACTGCACTCCCAATTGTTTGGAGAAGTACCTAGAGGCCTGGTGATATGAATGAGTGAGATCAATGTGCCACATCGGAATATTTTGTCTCTAAACAGCATTAAACAGCCAAGTCAGACTTTGACAGAAGCACTAGACATAGCTCATCAAACTTGTAGAACTGCCTTGGCTGAAGCCATTTTTGGTGCAAGAGTTACAGCAAAATTTGGGCATACACCGGTATACAGCACACACCAACATCAAGTCGATGCCGTCCCTGTCGAAGTGGACGTTTGCCGCACTGGTGCTGCTTCTCTGTGTGGCTGGAGCTGGAGCTGCAGCTGGAACTGGAGAGAAGATCGAGGGCCCGGTGATTGGAATCGACTTGGGCACCACCTACTCCTGTGTTGGCATCTACAAAAATGGCCGGGTGGAAATCATTCCCAACGACCAAGGCAATCGCATTACGCCCAGTTACGTCGCTTTTTCTGATGAGGAGCGCCTCATTGGCGAAGCGGCCAAGCATCAGGCGACCATCCGTCCCACACAGACCTTGTTCGATGTGAAACGTCTGATTGGTCGACGCTTCAAAGACTCCACCGTGCAGAAGGACATGAAGCTGTTGCCCTACAAAATCGTGGAAAGGAACAGTAAACCCATGATCAGCGTCCAAGTGAAGGCACAGGAGAAGCTGATGTCGCCTGAGGAGGTTTCCTCCATGGTTTTGTCCAAGATGAAGGAGACAGCTGAGAATTATCTTGGCAAAGAGGTGCACCATGCAGTCGTGACAGTGCCTGCTTACTTCAGTGATGCCCAACGTCAATCCACCAAAGATGCAGGGACCATTGCAGGTCTGAACGTGGTCCGCATCCTGAATGAGCCCACGGCTGCAGCCATCGCGTATGGCTTAGATAAGAAGACGGATCAGAACATCTTGGTCTATGACTTGGGTGGTGGCACCTTTGATGTCTCCTTGTTGACCATCGACAACGGTGTTTTTGAGGTTCTGGCCACTAATGGCGACACACACTTGGGAGGAGAAGATTTCGATCAGCGCGTGATGCAGCACTTCATGAAGATCTTCCAGAAGAAGCACGGCAAAGATATGTCCAAGGACAAAAGTGCCATTCAGAAGCTCCGTCGTGAGGTGGAGAAGGCCAAGCGTGCCTTGAGTAGCAGCCATGAAGCGAGGTTGGAAATCGAAGCGCTTTATGATGGTGTGGACTTTTCGGAAACACTGAGCCGTGCACGTTTCGAGGAGTTGAACGCCGACCTCTTCAAGAACACATTGGGTCCAGTGAAAGCCGTGTTGGCTGATGCAGGGTTGAAGAAGCACGAGGTGGATGAGATTGTGCTGGTGGGTGGCTCCACAAGAATTCCAAAGGTTCAGAAGTTGTTGAAGGAGTTCTTCAATGGCAAGGAGCCCAATCGAGGCATCAACCCTGATGAGGCTGTGGCCTACGGTGCTGCAGTGCAGGCAGGGATTCTGAGTGGGGAAGAAGATGCCAACGGGGTTTTGATTTTGGAGGTGACGCCTTTGACCCTGGGCATTGAGACAGTGGGAGGTGTGATGACGAAACTCATCAGCCGCAACACCGTGATTCCCACGCAGAAGTCCCAGATCTTCTCCACCACCCGTGACAACCAGCCAGCTGTGAACATCCAGGTGTTTGAAGGGGAACGTCCGTTGACCAAGGACAATCACTTGCTTGGAAAGTTTGACCTGACAATTCCTCCTGCCCCTCGTGGTCAGCCACAGATAGAGGTCACCTTTGAGGTGGACAGCAATGGTATTTTGAATGTGGCCGCAGAAGACAAGGCGACGGGCAACAGTGAGAAGATTACCATCACCAACGACCAGGGCCGCTTGACCGAGCAGGAGATTGAACAGATGCTCCGTGAAGCGGAGGAATTTGCGGATGAGGACAAGAAAGTGAAGGAACGGGTGGATGCAAAGAACGCCTTGACCGGATACGTCCATTCTATGCGATCCTCCACTGATTCAGGTCTGGGTGACAAGATGCAGGTAGATGAGAAACAAAGGATTTTGGAAGTCCTGCAGGAGGCGGAAAACTGGTTGGATTCCAACCCAGAAGCTGATTCCCAGGAAATCCAAGAGAAGCAAAGAGAGGTGGAAGGAACCTGTGCTCCTATTGTCTCCAAATACTATGGAGCAGGTGCTGATGTCCCGGAGGATGAAGAAGCCCATGATGAGCTGTGATTAACATTGATTTACTGTATAGCGATGTTCCTAATATCATCCTTGAGTGGAGACTTCATTAGAAGCACGATCTGCTTCAAGATGTTGAACAATTCAAGTGAGGTGTTTGCTGGCGCCGTGGCATGATGCCATTGTACAGTGTGATTTGAGAAATCTGCGACAGCACTCCAAGCAACAAACCTGAAGGGCAGCGCCCAAGCAGCCAGTTGGCTATGCCGCTGTGGGAAAATTATGTCAACGCCGCTGCAATGGCAATTCGGGCGCCTTGATGTGTCTTGAAACAGTGACCAGCTTTGAAACATTTTGAAACGACTTGAAACAATACACGTTTTATGCAACCATGCAGCAACTTGAGCATTTGAGCGCCGTAAGTTGCGTGGCCAGGGTTTTGCTGGCTTCCGACACAACTCTGCAGCCATCTTCCACATGATCAAAGGGGATGCCATTGAGACCTTCAACGAGAAAGAGAAGGAGTCCATGGGCTGGTGCTTTATTGGACACGATGGATAAACAGTTGTTATTCAAACCTAAAATCCTAAGAATCGCGGTCCAACACATCTCAACAACTGTTCCTGACGTTTTTCAAACTTTGCTATTCGAGCTATTCCTTGCTTTGTGTTTGAAGCGGGCCCTGGCACAAAGCTTCTGCACAGACATATCAGACGTGAAGGCTCATGCTTGGATTTGCAACAGGTGAATCTATCGCCAGACCACAGCTCAATCGGTTTTTTCAACAACAAATAAATTCAAGAAACATAAGAAACCTTTAGGACACTTCAAGAACTGACATACTCTGGCAAGTCAAGACTAGCAGTCTATTGCAACCACCTACCTACCTGGGTTTTCTTTTGACCGATCAGTTTCACTAAGGAGCTTCAAGAATCCGGAGGCGCCAAAGTTTATCGAGAACGAATGCGACACCGCCAAGGGGTAGACCAAGCCACTGATGCCATGTTGTTCCTTGACATAAACGAAATCAGTTGTAAAATCATTAGACATTCAGACAGAAATGGACACAGGTGTCACAGGACCCTGAATGCCGCTGTCTGATGCACGTTTATTGTTTGTATCTTTTTGATTCTTTTTGAGTTTATTACCTTACTATCCTACCTTAGTCATCCTGACATGTTACAATGTTTCATCCCTTTTCTGAGGTGGATCAGCGATGCATCCATGAAGGTGGGCCAGTGATATTCACCAGGTGTATCTTACATGGAAACAACATGTAGTTCTGTGGACAAAGCAGGCCACCAATTCCTCATATCAAATGACCAGCCATTGGAGATTGTTGGTAGCAGGATTTAGACGAAGGTTGTAGCGATTGTGGCGAATATTTGTCAACGTGTCGAAGTTGATTGAGCTGCTACCTGCAGGTATTAAATTGTTGGGCCAATGATGGACGTTTCTGGTACGTTCACGTGTGGCATCCTGGCCTGGGAGTTCGGGCCAGCACCATGCCACTTGACAGCAATGGGTCAGGATTTTGGCTACGGGACACTGGAGATTGCAGTTCATGAGAATGGTGGGACACACTCGAACTGTGGGTGTTTGACGAAATAGATTCATCATGATTCATCTAGATCCGAGATGATACTCAACAATTTCCAGTGCACATTGAAGTGACTCACCCAAGCACTGTGCTTCGATGAGTGCTCAACGCTGCAAACGACATCAAACAACTAGGTGTGTGCCCAATTGCTGCAACCAGGCTGGGAGGGGATGTTGAATCAGCCCAAACAAAGAAAGTTAGGGCCTTAGGGTCGTCTCTTGACGGTCATAGTCGGGTCCGAGGTTTGTCAATTTTCGTTGTTTGTGACACTAATAAGATATAATAAGATCAATAAGAATATCTAGGAATCTGTCAAATACTTTGTGCATCTTTTTGCTCGCGTCAGATCCGGTAGGATGTTTTTTGCTGTTAAGGGATGTTAAGGGCAACTTCCCAGTCACCCTGGAACATCCTGGAACAAAAGACTTCGCAGGAAGAGGTAGCATTCGACCTCGCTGCGCCCTACTTCAACAGCATCGCAAAAAGCACCACGCAAAAGATGGCGAATGTCACTGCAAAGGACGTAGCCTCAATTTGTCCATCTCGGCTCATCTAATATGTCGGTCATGTCAATCTCAGCTCTTTTGTTCAATTTTGGCGTTTGGACCTGAATTGGAACATCTTGGAACCTAACAAGACATTTAGTCTAGTCTAGTTCAGGACTCCTGCAGTCGTACTTGTTGGCCCTTGCTTGACCCTTTTCAAACTCTGGTTTTCAACAACTCGAGCAAGTTCGAGATGTTGTGATTTGAACTGGATTGTTTACACAATTTTACACAAGCTTCTCCTCAAGGAGGTCTCGCACTGGGCAGACTTGCCGGTTGAGTTCGTCCTCATCGGTCTCGATGGCTGTGGCACAACCTCCCTGCGACGGAATCTGGCAAAGCATCCAGCAGCTCGAATTGATGGGCACTGCACTCTGCACGCAGGCGATTTGTAGAGAAAGGCTCTGAGGCAGATGTAGGCAGGATGCTGTCTGTTGTTTTCTACAGTAGTATGTGTTTCACACCTTCAAACACTGCAAACCACACTGCTATTCACAGTGGCATTCAAGAAACATTGTGAATACCATAGGTTTTTCCTTTAGAAGGGCCTCAAACACCGCAATTTGCGATCTTTTATTACTCATTTGATCTTAGTAGGCATGGCAACAAAACGAATATATAAATGCCATTACAGTTGAGTCTCCAAGGGCTGGCGGAAAATTATATTTATAGTGAGTTGAGATGTTTTCGTTGTTTTGATTGCCCAGAAAGTCTTGCTGAATCTCTGAAGCATTCAAACGCTGGGAATCGATTAGCATCTCAGGATCTCAACTTTACAAACCTGGTAGTCTTCGGTCAGGACTGGCTTTGATTTTCTTGTGACAGGCTCTTGCCAGCATACCTGGAGCAGACTAAGGGGCAAGGGTTTCCATTTTCATGTGCATTCTAACCATTTCTAACCTATATTCCATTCTTCCACTGCGTTTCGACGAGATGATGTTTTGCTGCTGGTTGCTGTCCCAATATGTCCCAGTCACTTGAGTTCAACAGGGGACTTCCAGACCCGGTTGGCGACTTAAACCTCGTAGTAGGCGACCTGACTGGGCACAGGACGAGGATTACTTTTTCATCGAAATGGCGCGACAAACGCTGCCCTTCGTGAAACAGGTGTGGCCTCTTGAGCACATGTCCATGAACTGTTGCGCAGACTGATATCAGAGCGTCATGTTGACGATGATCTACAGCTTGCATGGATCCACGGATTGAACAAATTTCTCTTCAATGATGCTTAAAGTAAGATTTCGAGCCGCCCTGCCACCCTGGGATGTTGGAAGCGGCCCTGTAGCTCAGCGAAGGTAGAGCTTTTGGTGAAGCATCGAGCGCAGATGCGCAGCCCCAAAGTGGGCGTTTACAATCCTTTGATGTGGAAGGAGGACAGCTGGGGACAGGTGGATGAAACACATTGGGAACCACTTGAAGATCTTGCCGCAACCTTGGTATGCCCATGCTGCACAGTATGCTACACAGTATGCTAGGAGCTTCTAGAGCATTTACTGGCGAACATTCCCAATCTTCGTGTGGTCTGAATCCAAGAAGTTTCACTGTCGCAATGTTCTCGGCTTACCAAATCATCGGCCCAGTCTCGGAATCTCGTTCAGTTGTACACGTGAGCTGTACTGCATTAGCGCTGAGGTGGTTGCTGTTTGTGATCCGATGGATCGTTTCGAGCGCAAACTGGATTTGGAAATGGCTCGTATGAGCACTGGTGGCACTGGTGACATTGAGAACCAGCTGCAGCAATTTGTCCACGACAACCTCAGGCCGAATGCGAGTTTTTTGTGAAGATTCTTATGCAGTCAGACCAGCTCAGTGTGAAGAGGTCTATCTACTTTGCGCCAGCGATTCGATCCTGGTTTCTGAACTTTCCCAGTCAAATACTGTTCATTGAGAAGGACTGGGAGAAGGAACGTCAGCTGCTTCACCCACCAGAAAACCATGCAACATAAGCTTCCAGAGTCATGTCTGTCCATGAGAGGACATGCAACATGCTCCAGAGACGCTCCAGCGAATCACCGACTTTTTCGGCATAAGGCTGGCTGAGAGTGATAAGCATATTCTGGCATTGCGATGCATTGCGCATGTCATACAAGTTCGTCAAGAGTTGAACAAAAGGAAGCAGCTCGTTGCAAACTGCGACGTTTCAAAAGCTAAAGGAAACTCAAAGAAGCCAATTTCAATGAAGTCTTAAATAAAAAATAAGACGAAGTAACGGAGTACTTGTGTAGGATTCTACAATGATACGTATCTTCCTTGGTCTCAGGCCGTTTCCTCAACATGTGCGGTTCACGCGCTACAACTCTCGTGGGGGAAAGCACTCTGGACTTTGCTCAGATAGAAGGTTGCTGACGACCATGCAGCTCGGCTTGCCTATGTTATGTCTAGCAACATGATTAACATGATGTACTGTACTATAATAATCTATAATAATCTATAATAACAAGACGTGGCCTTTCCCAAGACTGATGAAAATCACTCGATGCAACCAACTTGTCTTCTACTGTATTGTCCCAAATTGCGTTTGAGCTTGCTCGGTTGCAAGTAGCCGTGCCCCACGTCACAAAAGGTTCCTGAGCGACTGAGGAAGGCGTCCTTCGAGGCTGAGTACCAAGTACTACAGGTGCTGATTGCCAGAGTTCATAGTTTTTGTTGACGGGTTGGAAGGAATATTGAATGAAGGAACTTCAGCAATGAGGCAATGATTCCAAAATGTGATATTCCATGATATTCCAATGATCACGAAGACTGTCACAGCATTCCATTGGTGTCACCTGCAGGAGATCTTGGGCAATGCAGCCAGCGAGCGGCTCAGAACGCGGCGCACCCGCTGTGAAGCTCCAGATGGCTATGACAAGGACACCTCTGGCTGGAAACAGATTCTGTCAATATATAATATATATATATATTTAAATATATATATTTAATATATCAATATGATTTCTGCTGATTCTGATTCTTATTCGATCTTATTCCATGATCATTGTCTGTCAATAGTTGGCACCAAGTTCAAAATGCAAACGAGACGTTCCTGGACTGGATCTTCCATAGTGTGCTGAAAGCACCAGCAAGTACTCGAGAGACTGCAAGGAAAGAGGGTAGCAATAGTTCGAAATGGGTTTCGTTGTTTTTCAATGTTTTTTTGCTTTTAGATTGCTTCAAGATGCTTCAATAATCTTCAAGCCTAAATAGATCTAAAATGATCTAAATAGCCTAAATATGCCATGATATGCCTATTTAAAACAAATTTACGTGCGATTTCACGTTGTCCTCCAGGAGAGTCTGAAATGGATGCTGGGCCAGCCCAGTTCAGAGCCAAAAAGCTGTTCCGTGGCAGTGCGGCTGCATGATTTCTCATTTGAAGTGGAGAGTTGTCCGTGCAGCATCACAGCATCCCCATCTGCAGGGATGCAACGCGGGAGTTCTGCGAGGCCAGATGTCCATGGTTTCCATGGGTCGCTTCCCCCATTCCTTAGGCCAAGTCTGCCTTCATGCTGTCATCCGGCTGTCCATGCGGTTACCAAAGCAATGGCGATTCAAAGTCACAATCTTTTCCAGCTGGTCTTTGCTTTCATCCATCATTTTGAATTGTACTTTTCATGGAGGCTTGTGGTTCAGCTCTCACCATCATGTACAGCGGCTCTTTCCTCAGCACTGTTTCTTGGCAGTTTCGCAGTGAAATCTTTGAGCCATGGCAGTGGCAGCCATGGCACGCCAGGTCAGCGTGGCACGGTTTGGCTGTCCGCAGCAGCCTATGACAAGGCAGCCTTCGCAGGAATGTGCAGCAAGACACTGCGGAGCCAGGCGGGGTGTCACATGTCATGAGTCAGAACAGTAGCCTGACATAGCCTGACATAGCCTGACATAGCCTGACAATGTGCAAATGACTGCAGCACCGTGGCACATCTTGCCCCACCTTGCTGTCTTTGCTAAGTCCATGCACATCTGCTGTGATTCGGCCCCACCATGGCACCCATTGCGGACCTGGGTGTGGCGGCCTAGCATGCAGTCATCCTTGAGAGCGCCTTGCATGAATCCATATGAATCCTTGCATAAACCTTCTCTGGTTGGCGGCTCGAAATCATCAAAAGATGCTGTAATCATCTGTGCGCATCTGTACTCAAAGTCAAAAGATCGGATCATACCTCAAATCGCCGGCGGCGCCAAGTCTGAACGTGTTTGAACACTTCAGGCATATGATGGGGTCAAGCGCATTCGAGACGTATGCGAGGCAAGCCAAGTCTTCAGTCGCGGCGTCATCTGAAGCGTTTGATGTGGGTTGAACGAAGTGCCTGTGAACATTTGCAAAATGGAAGGAGTCAGAGCCAGACGTTTCATTTGACGAGGCGCCTTTTTGATCTTGTCCACCTCCATCAGGGATCAGCAGGGCTAAAGTCATCCTAAGTGGACTAGAACATGACGGATTCATACGCACTCTATGGATGTCAATGTCACTGCACAATTTAGTCATGATAGTCTACGTATGAAGGCGGTCCTTCATTGTGTGAAGGCATTGGCAGAAGACAGTGAAGATGAGGAATACCAACTGCAGCAGGAGAGAATTCGTTCACACCGTTGCTGTTGCTGGTGATGCGACCCTCTTTGTATGGGTGTTGTTATGCCATGTTATGCCTAGGATGTTTGGATGTTTTGGCTTCAGCCCACAATGAGACTTCGATGCGCAACACGATGTTGTGCGTTTCACTGCCCCCAGGCTTTGCAGATCAGCCGGTTTGAAACAGAAGGGATGAATGAAACTCAGGCTGGACTGCTAGCTGGACAGCTGTCACAGGACTTGCATTGTAAATCATTGTAAGTTTGCTGCACAGTGCACAGTGTGCACAGCACCTGGAATTTCCGATGCTGGAATTTCCAAAGCTGAGTCATTTGAGTCATCTGAGTCTGTGTGTTGAGGGTTTCAGCTCCTCGAGTTCTTCCAAGTCAAGATTTAATCCAGAGCTGGCCCTTTTGCAGGCCAGGAAAAAAGGAAACATGAATCGTAATGATATTGCAGTTTACAGCGCCTTGAGATGTTAGACGCTTTGGCCCAAACATCCAAAACTCAAGACCAAACAAACAAATAGGTTGCCCAAAATGCCCAAACCCGACCAAACCTATGCGTTTTTTAGATTTTATAATATATGTTTCTATTCTCCTTCAGTTTCGGGATGTTCGCGAGTCATCTCGGATTGACGAGCCTCGCTGAGCTGAAACTTGCCCACAGGAGATAACTCGCTGCAGCTTGCTTGAAGCAGAGCAGGTGCACAATGCTTTGATGCGACATCGTGCAACATTGGGTATGCAGATTTGGTGGATGACTTCTTTGCAGGTGTATGATGCTTTATGTATGACTATATGTATGATTCCATTCCGTCTTGTGGTATCCTTTAGTCAACTCACTCATAACCCTGCTGAATAGAATGAGCTGTTTATTTCACCTCAAGGTTTGTCCTCTTCATTCCAGACTTGCGATCGTGATGGATCCTTTAGCTCAGACCGCCAAGTCCAAACGTACTTACTCACTCACTTACTGACTTGCTTGCTTGCTTCCTTCCTTCCTTACTTACAGTACATTACCTTGGATCAAAGATATGACTGGTGTAAAACCTGCCTTCCTGGTAGTTCATCCAAACACGAAATCTATCTGCTGGCTCTTTTTTTTTCAATATTGTACAGTGGCCCAGCCATATGCCAGTTCCCAGACTTGAGCTGGGCGCATGAATCAACAGATATCAGCTACTTATGGAGTAACTTATAGAGAAGATTATAGAAGCATGGT
This sequence comes from Cladocopium goreaui, assembly GCA_947184155.2. Taxonomy (NCBI): domain Eukaryota; class Dinophyceae; order Suessiales; family Symbiodiniaceae; genus Cladocopium; species Cladocopium goreaui. The sequence continues at coordinate 188,041 of CAMXCT020000465.1, read as the reverse complement.
TTCAGTTTTCCAGTTCAGATTGCTTGAGAGGCCTTAGCTGCCTATGGTAGTGCAGATGCGGCGGCCGAGGCCGCTGCGGGTCTCTTCAGTTTGCTTGGCACAGTTGAGTTGGTTTGGGAAGCAGACGGGACCGGGCTGCAACTGGAATTGAGGCTTTGCTGAGCTCCAAAGCTTGCAGCTGAGAGAACGATTTGGAACTCGATTCGGACAATTTGTGGAAGATGAGATGACAAGAAATTGATGTGATAGGATGACAACAATTATGTGATAATATGTGATATGAGATGATACGATTTGCATCGATTTGGAATATGAGATGCCCAAACTTATCCACAGATTGCTGTGCCGAGGCTCAGACCTCCGGGGAAGAGTCGAACGCCACGGTTCCCTCGCTGCGCGAGAGCCCAGAACTGCGACTGTCACGCTGTCACATGGTGTATTTCAAGTGATCTCAGAACAGAAGACATGGAGACATACTGTACACAACTGTCGCTGTAGTTCGAACCGATTCAAGTTGCATTTTTGAAGCGACAGACTCGCGCCAAGAGATCGTCCGAATCCGTTGAAGGCCAGATGACCCTCCAGCCAAAAAAGCAAAGACGTCAGCGTCCTAAATCGATTTTGAATCGCAAACATGGCAGTTTAGCATAGAGTCTACAGTATCTACAGTCTAGAGCAGACAATTCACAAACATTCACAACACATCTTAAAACGGTTTCTTCGTGTTTTGAGGTCTAGCGACTGGGGTCCCGCCCTTGGTCATTGCAGCAATTGATCAGCCCGATAAGCTTGAACCGAGTTCTGTGTTTCCGTGCTTGCTGATTCATGCCGATTCCAAGGAAGCTTGCCCGTGTGGCGAGGCATCAACGTGTTAACAAGATGCGAGACGTCAGAGCACTGAATAATATGCAACATGTATGTCTTGAAATGTGTTGAATCATGTAGAATGTAGCGAAATGTAGCGAATATGATTGCCTTGGTGTTGAGCTCTCAATGACGCTTTGAGTGTTACAGCTTGTGTGCTGCCAGTGGTGCGGAGGTGAGTTGGGGCAAAAGCTGACCTCAATCTCGGAGTGCATTGATCTCGACTAGCGGGGACATCCGAGATCATGCCCAAAAAAGCAGCTGAGTATAGCTGAACAACTATAATCAACTATATAAATAAGTAAATAAGTTCAATAAGTAAGTAAATAGAAATTAAATGAATAACGACATAAGTCCCTTCAGTGTTTCCTCATGTTTTCTCAACTCTGAAAGTGCATTGGAATGACAAGACGTGGTTTGGACAATCCGCTTGTTCCGCCTAAACCAAAGTGCCTGTGAGCCCCGTCTCCCGCAGACATTAGGATGCAAGATCCGTTCGAGGCAACGTTTGTCAAAAGGGCATTAGCTTTTGATATTTTTGGTGCTTTTGCCATACATAGCTATGTCAGCTATGTGACATCAGTCTCCAAATAAACGAAATCAATGTATAGTAATGTATAGTAATGTATAGTAATGTATAGTAATGTATTACCTTGAGTGGGTTGAACGTAGTGATTGACACGATGATTTAACATGCCGTGCTCTGTAGCCTTTCCTCTCAAGGAGTCACCCCCACCCTGGGCAAGGGTGGGGTGAAATGTGATGACCGGTTGGTACAAAGCCGGTTCAAGCAGAGGTTCACCACCTGTGGCAGCGCCAGGTGAGACTCTGGAACTTCAGGTCTACGATGATGCAGGCAACCAGCAAGGCACTATCCTACTGGGGGTCAGGAAGATCGTGGCCAGGCCTAAAAGTGGGGTGGTCCTGGAGGCAATGTTCCTCGCGGCTGCCGACCTCTACTACCACTGGTGGATGAACGACAGTGGAGATGCCCCTTCTAAGGATGAAGGCATTTACCACTTGTGTGGGGCACCAACAAAACACTGCCCACCCATCAGTAAGTACCCAACAATGGTCCATGGAGACCGGTACCGGAATCTGGGCACACAGGTGCTCACTGCCAAGCAGGTGCCGTGGCTACAAGATAAGGCGATCTATGACGGCTACATGTTCAGCCTTGGGAAGTTTGACGCCTACCTGAAGGGAGCTCTTGGGGTACCCAAAGAGGCGCCAAAGCCTTTGGCTGATGCAGAGTGGGAAGATGATCGTCACCCCTCTGGAGAGGGAGAAGGAGATCCAGGGTCTTCTGATGAGTCTGCATCGGAAGACGAAGATATGAAGGGACGCATCAAGAAGCTGAGGGCCGAATTGAAGAAGGCCGAGGATGACGCTGCTGAGCGGCGAAAGACCAAGAAGAAGCCTAGGCCCGAACGTGGTTTGGCTACCGGGTCTGGCAAGGATAAGAAAAAGAGGGAGCCTCGAACTAGAGAGGAGGACCGTGATCGTCACCGGGGGCGGTCTCCCAGAGACCAGTCGCCCGAGGGAGAGCACCGCAAGAAGCGGAAGAAGCGTCGACGCCACAAGAGTGGATCCAAAGAGCGAGGCCGCAGAGCAAGATCGCCGGCCAAGCGGAAAAGGACTGATCACCCGGAGGAATCCGGAGATTCTGAGGATGCAAGCCCACAGGAACTGTTCCACCCGAAGCGAGGAGTGGACGTGAAGATCAAGGAGTCTGAGCAAGACAGGGGGCCTTTTGGTGGAGGACCTCCAGTCAAGTTCAAGGAGAAGGACGACTCAGGTTCATCTTCATCGGAGTCGTCTTTTCGGAAAGGCCCTTCCTCCTCCGCGAGGAGCAGCCAGCAGCGGTTGCTGGCTTACTCGAACAGGCACCCAGGAAGACTGGCATCAAGGATGCTCCTCAAGATGGAGCAGGCCACAGCCAGGGGGGTGGAAGGGCCGAATCGTGCAGAAGGAAACCGCACGCCGGCAGTAGCGATGAACCACGTGTTAACCATCCTGCTGCCGAGCTTAGGTCAGAAGGCAGGGCTCCGGTCCACGCGGGAGCTGAAAACGCTTGGATCCATCTTGGACCTTCTAGCAAAAGGAGCGCCTTCAAAAGCAGCCGATGTGGTGGCTCAAAGGATCAAGGCGGTGGAGAGGGCCAGCCACGAGTCCCACTGGGGATCGGCCCAGTTTCTGGAACTCCTACCGCCGGAAAACTCCATGCTCCTCGACAAGGACGAAGAGATGTTCGTCGCGAAGGAGTATCTCCTGGAGCAGAAGCTGCGGGACTACGACCGCCGAGGAGGGCAGCGTCGAGAAGTCACAGAAGGCAAAGGAAAGTCCAAGGGGGCCAAGGGCAAGACCAAGGATCGCGACAAGGGCGACCGAGGCACCTGGGACAAGACGGAGAAGCCAAACAAGAAGCCGGAGAGCAAATGAAGGAGGAGGTGCCAACAGGGTCACCTGCCAAGTCTGGCAGTGCGATGCACACGGTCGACGAGTGGGGCAGTCCACTCCGTGACTTCCTGGAGGAACCCCGGGCGCCTGCAGAGTTTATGCACTGGATGCGTGACTTGGTGCCCGAGTTAGACTCCCCCTTCTCAAAGTTTGTGGCGTTGTCAGCTGAGCTTGAAAGGGATTTGCCGGCTGAGGGAACTCCGTTGGCCGCGGAGCCGTCCAATCTTTTTCCTGTACGTGTTTCTCTCTGCCAAAAATTTTTACGTGGCCGTGATGAAGCTTTGGTGAGTTGGGTCATGACCTTGGTGGAGGTGTTGAACTACCATGCGATGTCCGGAAAGGCGCAATTGGGTCCACCCCAACTGAGCGCCGCGCAAGAACTCATGGTCACCCGTCTATTTGAGGCGGTGAAACGCTTTGAAGCGAAAGGAGGCAAGATGGCGCCTTTCAAGGCGTGTCGTGAGGCCATCGGATGTGTGCGGTTCGACTACAGTGGAGAACCCGTCCAGTACATGGAGAACCTCATCGCAGAGAAGGTGATTGCTTGTTGGCCGCGGCCTGGCGAGGCGGCGATCCAAGACGCTGTGAAGTTTGTGCCGCCTGAGGTTAGAGAGTGGCTGGAGAATCCATCCTCTTGCCTCCTACCCCAGGCAGCTTGGCCTGAAAAGCCACCGATCAGTCGAGTTCGAGCCGACGACAAGGAGTGGGAAGCTATTGTCCGCGCTGGAGTTGAGCGTGGCATGATGGAACAGGTGCCCGCAGACCGCCTGTTCAGGGATCACAACGGGTTACCCATCCTGAATGGTGCCGGGGCCGTGAAGAAGGTCAAGGTCATTGGGGGAGAGTCCAAGTCCTTGCAACGGTTCATCAGTGTTTTGGTCCCGTCGAACACCTACCAGGTCCACATGCCAGGACATGATGAGCATCTACCTTACTTGGGACAGATGGCAATGCTCGAGATTGACGAAGACGAGGAGGTGCTCATCGACAGCGAAGATCTGACATCTTGTTTTAATTTGTTCAGGTTACCCCAACAATGGGTGGGCTTCAACGCATTTGCCAAGCAGGTGAGCGCGGCCGTCTTTGGAGGGCCAGCCTCCGAGATGGCCTATGTTGGAATGCGGGTGGTCCCCATGGGTTGGATCAACTCGGTGGCGCTGATGCAGACAGTGGTCCGCTCCCTGGTGTTCGGCCTGAGCAAGGTGCCGGAGACGTCGGAAGTCTCGAAGCTGAAGTGGTTCCCTGACGACGACTCGGTGTCTGTGGTGTACCTCGACAGCTATGACGAGGTGCGGAAAGTGAGTGCTGGCTACCGTGAGGTCCTACGGGGGCAGCCTTCGCACCGACACCAACGCTTCGTCAACACCTGCAATGAGTTGGACCTCCCGCTCAACCAGGGCAAGAGACTGGTTGGGGCGGTGCATGGAAGCCTGCAAGGGGGTGACATCGATGGCGAGACAGGGACATTCGAAGCCGCCCACGTGAAGAAGGTCGACATCATGGGCCTTGGTGCAGCCCTGCTGGGAGTAGGAGCGGCGACTGAATTCGAGCTGAGGCACTTTGTGGGCAAGGCTATCTTTGCAATGGCCTTCAGGAGGCCTGCAATGTCATTCCTTGAGAAGGTCTTTGTCGATATGGGCAGGTCTCAGAAAGGCAGAGTCACCCTCTCCAGAGGCACTTTGGATGAGGTGTACATCACTATGGCCGTGATGCCCATCTTGGTGATGAACCTGCGAGCGGTGTTTGACACCGAAGTGGCAATCACAGATGCCAGCACGACCGGTGGCGGTGGAGGAATCGCCAACTGCTTCAAGAGGCCGCCCGACACCATTGTTCATGACAGTGGCAAGTGCCTGGAGTGCGGTCGGGAGCTTGAGCGACCAAGGGTTTACCCCTGTCCGACAGGGTGTGGAGCGGAGCTGTGCAGTCTGGGCTGCATTGAGGCTCACCGCGATGGCGACTGCAAGCGGTGGCGGTATGTCGAGTCATGCCAAAGTTCGGTGAGCGCTTCTCTGGGCCAAACGCCCCTCTGTCCCATGCCGTCGCCAGGGAAGGCGGAATCGAGGTGCAGCCGCCCTATGACCTCCTGAGGGGCGATGACTTCCACACCCAGGAAGGAAAAGAGAAACTTACCTCCTTGGAGAGTGACCCCGCATTGGCCGCTGAACATTGGGCTCCTGAATGCAAACTGTTCTCTAAGGCAAGAGGCCGCCCGGTGACCCTGCCAAGCGGGGAGCACATCGCAGGCCCACAGCCGGTCAGAGATGCCCACCATGTGATGGGGTTCCCTTGGGTGTCACAGCAGATGAAGATTCAGCTGCGGCGCTCCAACAACATGGCACTTAGGGGCCTTCGTCGGGGAGCGAGCACCTTCGGGGCCAGGCGTTACTTGTCCATCGAGCACCCCTACAACAGCTGGCTCTGGTACTTCTCGCTTGCTGAAGAGCTGGCCGAGGGCGAGTTCGAGTACGCTGTGGGCTCGAACTGCTGTTGGGGCGGTGATAGAGAGAAATGGTATGCGCTGCTGCGCTGCTCAACAATTCACCCTGTATTCAGGAGGAGCTGCACCGGCCCGAATGCCCAGGCCATGCTGGCCTGAAAGGGTATGGTGCCACCCGCAACCAAGACGGCTCGTTGCACTTTGCAACAGAAGAAGAGGCCGAGTACAAAGACGCCTGGTGCGCTGCCTACGCCAGGGGATTGAGACGTCAGCTGGCTGACTGGTGCAGCCGTGGATTGCTTGATGGCAGGTGCAAGAACATCCAGAAGGAGTTGGAGAAGTCAACAGACAGGTTGGCACAGCCGGTGACCGCCAACATGGTCGCCAACGAGATCACCGAGCTGGAGCAGGACATGCTGCCGGGCCACGAGAGCATTCACCTGCGCCAGATGGCGCGGCGCCTCAGCATCAGAGGGACTGATCTCAGGCTCTTGCTGGGGGAGGACAACTTGGAGGTGCCGTACCCGGCTTACCGTTGGTACTGGCACGAGGTTTTGAGCTATGCATGGAAAGAGGAGAGAAACATCAACGAAGGTGAGGTGGCGGCGTTCAATGTTATGCTGAAGCGAAGATCCAAGGATCCAGCAAAGCACGAGCTGCGCTATCTGGCTGTGGTGGATAGCCTGGTGACGCGTGGAGCCGTAAGCAAAGGGAGGAGCCCCTCGAAGGCGCTCAACCGATTGCTGAAGCAGACAGCGGCATACGTGCTTGGGTCGGATCAATATCCTCTGACAGCCTGGACGATTTCTCGGTGGAACTTTGCTGATGGCGCGTTGCGCCGCAGACGACCCCAAGATGCCTAGTCACCTGCGGTTTGCAGGGCTTCAGAGGAGGACCTTGAGGGCCTATCGCTTAGCAGTTGACCGTTTCCTCACCTATGTTCGAATTCATTCTCTCCCTCTTCGACGGCAGGCCGATGTGGACCACGCTGTTGGCGAATTCATCAATGCCATGTATCAGGAAGGTGACAGCTTAGCTCAAGCAGGTCACTTGTTGTCGGGCTTGAAGCGTTTTTGCCCGGGAATGAGGCTGGCATTACCAACAGCCAGTCAGTACTTTCGTAACTGGCAAAGAGTTCACCGCCCAGTGCGTGCGATACCCATTAGCTGGGACCTTTTACAGGCAATGGGTGGCATGTGTCTCACCTTAGGCTACCACCGTGTCGCCTTGCTGCTCTACGGGGGCTTTTTCTGTTTTCTGAGGACTTCTGAAATGATGTCCCTACAGTGCATGCATTTGATCCCGGATCGCAGATCGTGTCGCCTGACGGTAATCATACCTTTTGCAAAAACTTCTGAGGGGAATCCTCAGGACCGGTACTGGTCTTTTCAGACCCCCGTGTGCATTCACTTGCTCTCACCGTGCTGCAGGCACGTGCAACACAGGACTTTCTCTGGCCCTCTTCTCCAACACAATTCCGTCAATTTTGGATTCGGCTTATTGAAGCCTGTGGCTTTTCTTCTGATGATTACAGCCCTTACGGAATTCGAAGAGGTGGTGCCACTTGGTACTTTTTGACGACCTCCTCCATGGATGGAACGTTGCAACGAGGACGCTGGTCCTGCGGCAAAACGGCCAGAATGTACATCGATGAGGGCACTTTGGCCCTGGCCCGCTTCCTATGGTCAAATGATCAGAAGAGGCGAGTCAGAAAATGGGCTCTGAAAGGAGCAAAGTTGTGCGACCGTCTCCGACAGAACAAAAGCCTTGGGAGTGAGCATGGGAGTTTCTTGTGTTTTTTTTTTTTTTTTTTTCGGTTTTTGTTGTAGGGTCTCTTTTTCCCGGCTTCCCTTAGGCTTTAACTTGGAAATGGGAGGTTTACTGAACCTGCCAGGTTTGTCTGCCTCTTAAGGCTTGTTTACCTTGATCGAAGGTTTCCTTACTCAGCCCTTTACCACAAATAATTTGTGAGTCTGGTTGACGAAAGGTGGAATTCAAATATTTTCCATATTGTATTTAGTTTGTAAATAGAGGTGACGACCTCCCATTTGTAGCAACCTGAGTTTCCTCAGCCTGAAAATCAGAGTTCTTTGCATGTTAATACCTTGAGTGGGTTGAACGTAGTGATTGACACGATGATTTAACATGCCGTGCTCTGTAGCCTTTCCTCTCACCCTCCACCTTCCCCCTTGTCACCGCCTTGTTAAGCAGGCGCGTTTTTCTAGGGGGTCACCTTGGGAGGTTTACTGAACCTGCCAGGTTTGTCTGCCTCTTAAGGCTTGTTTACCTTGATCGAAGGTTTCCTTACTCAGCCCTTTACCACAAATAATTTGTGAGTCTGGTTGACGAAAGGTGGAATTCAAATATTTTCCATATTGTATTTAGTTTGTAAATAGAGGTGACGACCTCCCATTTGTAGCAACCTGAGTTTCCTCAGCCTGAAAATCAGAGTTCTTTGCATGTTAAAGTAATGTATAATAATGTATATAGTATATATGCATATATATACTATATATTATATAATATACATGTCAGATTGAGAGAAGGATGGATAGATTGGATAGTGATCTGGCGTCAGAGATAGTCAAAGATCGGATCCTGGCCATGCTGCAACCATGGCGAGTGCGTTGGCCTTAAAGCTGTGGCCACAGAAACCACTTCTTTTTAAGGAACAACTGTGGCAGAAATCCCTAAAGGGCAAAGCTGATGCAGTTTCTATAATTTTGTATGTACCCTCTGGTAATTTAACGGTTTGCTATTGAAAATGGCCAGTTATAGATAGATTTTCCCAGCTAGAAACCTCCATTTTTTTGAGGGATTTTCCATGGCTATGTTAGTCATAACCAGATGGTACTGTTTTCCATGGCAGGTGTTGGATGTTTGTGGATGTTTGTGGTGTGGATGGGCCTTCGAAAAAAATTAGGTGTTCCCCATGCACCTGGACAGAGTGGACAGAGCCGTGGATGCCACTGAAGAGCTACATGCGCGAAAGGCTGAAACCAGAAACGCCCGAAACAAAACGTACTGTCATTAAATATATTATAATATATTAAATATATAATAATTGATGATAATTTATAACGATCCAAAAAGATTCAGCCTGATTCAACATCACAAGATTCTATGGCTACCTATATGATACCATATGAATCTATATTATGCTGCACAGTATGCTGCACATTGTGCTGTATAAACTTGGATTCTAGAAGGATGAACTTGGACCAGAGACTTGAGTTGGAATACACACGGCCTTTGCCAATCACATTGATGCAGCTCGGCAGCTGGTGCAGGTAGCTGCCCTTCTCAATTCGCAGAACAGGCGTAGTCGGCGTAGTGTTTCCTTGCGCTTGGTTCTTACTAAAATTTACTACACGTTGACATCACGTTGACCATACACAGTTAATTACGCATGCATCGCATGCTCTTTTGAGCATCGAAACAAAGATGTTAATGTTTGACCATAGTTTTCACCAGGAATGGATAATCCAATGAAGTGAGGCTGCGCTGCGCCAATGCAGCCCTGAAGCATGAAGACTTGACAAGAAAAGAGGCTTCGAATGGCAGAGGCGCTGGAGAATGCAATGGCAGCATCATACCAAAAACATCAAACATGTATGAAGGGATGAGTGTTCGACAATGGTCCGTACCAGGAACGAACAAGTCGTAAATGCATGTAAATGCCAGGTGCTGCATTGGCCCGTGCAGAACGTGAACTGCTTCAACAGGCGCCTGGTTTTCATTGTGCAAATGTGTCCAGAGCTGGGATGGTTGAAATTATCTCACCCAAATAGTTTGTCTCACTTATGGGGCTGCATGTTTTCTTGAGACCGGGAAAGTCAGAAGATGTGATGGACTATGGAAGCAAACAGTAACAAGTAGGTGAAAAGTAGGTGATGTTTAAGTGCATGTTTGGTGGACACTTTCGTGTTCTCTGGTGCCAAGGATGTGGTTCTTCGTGCTTTCTACGACTTCCTAGGGAAGGACGCGGCATGAGAAGTCCCGGCAAGCAAGAGTCAATGGGACTTGTGAGCTTAATTTCGACTTTGTGCAACTACATATAAAACATCATATAACTACTTGCAACGTTTGTAAAAAAAATCTAGCTGCCCTTCTAAGTCGCAGTGGCCAGAGCACGACATACTTGTAAGAAACCATTTGTAGCCTTTCAGCTCAAGACTGCTGAGCATCATAGAAAAATGAAAGGAATTCACGCAAATGTGTCAACACCCACTTTGACCGTCTTCCGTTGAATTGAATACATCCGGAAACTAGGCATGATCTGATCTTTCCCCCCTCGATTTTCACTATGCATTCCATCTGATTGCACATGATTGCACCAGATTGCCATGCAACACTTTATCTTCAGCCATCTTCAGCCATCTTCAGCCATTTTCATGCTTTGGGAGTCTGCTATGTCCGCTATGTCTGCTATGTTACGTCCAGATGACATGCGATGAATGCCAGCGACATCCCCTGCCGGGTGCTATTGAGCCAATGGCAGGTGAAGCAGGTCCGAGCCCTGACCGAGCGATCATCCTTACAGCATCCGATCCCAGAAGATCCATGAAGATCCCTGGGAACATTCGGCATGAGAACACCATGGATGGAACACCTTTCTGGAATATGTCGGAAAAAGAGGTGGTGAACAGATGTGAACAGTCGGAAAACATGTCTCTACTTTGAGCATCTTTGAGCCTTTGCATACAGACACCCTGAGCCTCTGTCACTTCCCAGCGATGTTGAAGTCACTGATAGTCACTGAGATTTCTGAGTCATGGGAGAGAGGTGATCCGATCCTCCAAACTTTCCATTGATTTTCTTTTTTTTTTCATTTTTTTTTTTTGGCATTCTCATCCTTTCTCCTCCGTGAGGTCCTCGGCGACCGTGGCGAGGAGAATCTGAAGCGCCTTCGCATGGCCAGCGGTGCCAATGTGCAGCTTCTCCGAGGAACGGGCGGACATTCGTGCGGATGCGCTCCCAGTCATTGGGTATCATTGGGTATCATTGGGTATGTTATATAGTTGTAATATGTTACAATATGTTACAATATATTTTATATTCGAGTTATGTTTAGTGATTTCAAACTTGGGTATACAGAATATTATGTAAATCCTATTCCATGAATCAATGTATTGCTACATCGGGTAGTGTGCGAGCTACTGGGAGGCGTTCCCAAAATGTTTCTGTGAAAGGACCCCTTCTGCCTGCAGCTTTTCGCGCTCGAGACGAATTCCTGGCTGTGCCTTGGCGTTGCAGTGTTTCAGCCGGAAGAATCATATGACGAATATGTGAATCATGTCTGGTGCGCAAGAATGAATGCCATGAATGCCATGAATGCCATGACAAGGAAAGGCACAGCTTTTGTCATGGAACCAGATCTCCAATGATCTCCAGATGAGGTGTTCTGGGCAGACGATGGTGTGCGGCTGCGCCGCGCCTTGAATGGGTTGCTGGAGCGCGCCTATGCCAAACGCCAGGCCTGTCTTTATCAGACGCAGCCAGGACTTGCACACAGATCACAGAGGACACCGATCATTTTAAGGAACATGATGGACATGATGGACATGCAGTCGGACCTTTGCTTTTGCATGTTCCAAGATGTTCCAAGATGTTCCAAGATGTTCCAAGATGTTCCAAGTCACTCAAGACTGAGCTCAAAAAAGATGAGCTGGTGCCAGGTTGGAGGTCTTCAGCCCAAAGAAGACCAAGAGCCAGAGTCACATGTACTGGAGGCGAGCTGATCAATTATTGCTGAAACAAAATGGAATGTCCTTGTTTTGCGTGAATTTGATTGCTGCAGTCTAACACACAGATACGCACAGTACCTCACAGAAGCTGGGAGATGAATGTACCATAATGTACCTCTTGCATCCTCTTGACATTTTGGTCTAGCTGATCTTAGCTGCTTAGCTTTGGTTGTCTTGGTCAGGTCATGATACCAGAAGTCGCTTGTCGACATCTCATTGGTGCTCGTGGTGACCGCATCAAACTGCTTAGAGAGGAGTCACGTTGCGAGACAGGTCTGCATTAGATTGCATTCGTATGATCGTTGAGTTGATCGTTGTTCTCAAATGTTCTGAACTTTTTTTTTGGTTTGTTTCATCTTTACATCATCTTTACTGTGCTAAAGTGAATGTCACATGGAATCATCTTATTCATTCAATCACCATTCAACCAAGCCAGCTGTGCCTAGCTTCTCGATAAGGATTGCCTAGTCAAGTACTAGATGCGCGATAATCGGTAACCTTGAAGCTCGCCCCTGGGTCCTCTTTTGGACTGCCGCTGCACCAAGGAAATTCACATGTCACCAGGCAATGTCGCTGGGATCGCTGCGCAAAGACGCGTGAAATGCAATGGGCTGGGTACCGAGTCTGATTCGCAGCACGCTGCAACCATTCATGGCATTCATGGCCAAGTGTGTCATGTGCAGACCATGGCATCGATGGCAGACGTGTCGTGCCAAGGCTCATTCCGAGCATAGCTGAAGCTGTGGCAAGGATCCACGAGGTGCCAACTCTTTCGTTCACGTCACCATCTTCACGTATCTTCAACGTCACCAAACGTTGCCGGCAATTCGTGTGGCAATTCGTGCAAGTCGTTGCGCCAGGTGCTTGTGGAATTTGCCGAGATTGGCATCTTGAGTCTACGACACTTTGACCTTCAAGAGGTCTCAACAGGGGCTCCCCAGGAGCCACAAAGATCACAAAGTGTTGTCGGTTTTCCAAGGTCGTTCAATGCGGAAAACCTTACTGAAACAGAATGACCATTTGAAGCCTGTCAAAGACGTGCAGTCTCCAAGTTTTTCATGTTGAGAGGAGTCGAATGAAGGGCCCAAGGAACGCTTGCTTGGACATGGTCTTGCTGGCATTGGACGGCGAGAGGCCCTCAGGGTCCACTGTTGGAATCTTTGAGTGGCTTCTCTGTGTTTGGTTGACATATGTTGACATTAACTAAAGCTTAATTAAAGCATTCTAAAACAGACATTTGCCATTCATTTGCCCAAGCTTGCTGAGTATTGTCGCTAGAAGTGCACTATCCAGGCACGGAATGCCCGCATCGCTGTTCGACAGCTGGTTTCCGGAGAGGCACCACCAAATACCACCAGCAAGACCTTGCTTTCGATGATTTTCGATGATTTCCGATGAGGATGTTGATGGATGTTGCTTTGACAAGTTGACAACCAGGAATGCGGATGGCTGATTGGCAAGAGGGGTAACAAGATTCACAAGCTTCGAGAAACCTGGAAGCAATGAATGAAGTATATAATATTATATAATGCACATTTGCATACATTTGCTTCTTTTGAACTGGTGTCTGTCTTCCAAATCAGACTTGTTCTGCAGAAGGCACCCTCTTGCTCCGACACGGGTGTTTGCCATAACTTGCCAACATATTTTGAGATTCGGAGACTTTGTCAGTTCACAGCCGGTTCACAGCCCATTCACGGCCTGTTCACCCACTTCAAAGGAACTCGCGTTGGTCTCCACCCGTGAAGCGGATGCGGAAGTGTGCAACGGATGTCCAAGATCCGTTGTGGTCCCTTGGCAAGCACTGCACCGGTTCTTTAACCGGTTTGTACCAGTTACAGTACCTGAGATCCGCACGAGATCTGCATGGTTATGATATGTTATGATGAGGCTTTCTTTTACTATATGTTTTGTATTTTTTTAAATGTTTTATTATGCTCCACTGTATGTTTTACTGTATGTTTTACTATGTTTGTCCTGTATTTGGCTGTAGCAACGCTTTCACGATGTTGCTCAGGAAATCTTTGGAGCTCCGCTTACGAAGTGCATTTGCGTGCTGCAATTGATTGTGGACGACTTGGAGCTTTTCCCCGAGGTGACTTGCCAGCTTGATGATGCTTGATGTTAACATATATGTTAACCATATTTAACGATTGCATCGAATTTTCGTCTAAGTCTCACATCTTCCAAGTAATCAAACCAATCCACCTTGGGTGACAATAGAGCGTTCGTTTGAAACACTGGAAAAGAGGTGGGTACTACATGGTACTACCAGAAATGCCGTGCAGGTGAAGTTGGTCGATTTTGTATTGCTCATCCTGTCTGATCCTGTCTGTACAAACATCTACAAAGACTTCAGCTGACCCATCGTAGCATCGTAGCCCCTAGGTCCAGCCTTGCACGAGTCTCTTGGTTCCTTCCAGCTTATCGCCTTTCCTGTCACGTGGCTTGGATGAGGCCACGAACACCGACTGGACTTGTTGATCTTGCTGTGTGATGCCCGATGTGATGCCCGATACCGTTCGATACCCTTGACATCCCTTGACTGCAAATTCTGCAATCACTCGAGTTTGTGGAAGGCAAGTGTTGGCTGTGATGCCCGAGTACTCACTGGGAAGAAGCCCCTTGGCATCTCCTGGCCATATGAAGGGATCAGTAAGGGCGAAAGTAGGCACCTGGTCACGTTGCTAGAAATTCATGAAAGTCAACAAATCAAAGCAGACTATGCCGCCCACTAAGCATTCCCTCCAGGACTCAGCAAGCTCTTCATTTCAGTACCTTTCTGTTTTCAATTATTAATTTTGCCGTGAAAGCTACAAATCCGTCGCACTCGATAGGCAAAGGCTAGAGCGATTCGGTTTGAATATCGTTTTCGTAAAATTCCAACTGCTACAATAGATCATTACAATAGTGGCTCTGTCCAAATGTCTTGTGGCATCTTGTGGCACAGACTGATCAGACTGGCTGTTTGATGTCTGGACATGTTTTATAAATATTATATTGTATTACTGCGTATTATATTATATTACATTAAATTTCATTATACATACGTATACAGATACATTTATCATATATATCATTTTGTTAAATGTATTTTGATTTATATTTATGTTATATATTCTGGTATATATATGGTGTTGATCAAAATTCCTTTATCCGGGAACGGCCATTCTTCGCGAATAAGAATGTTACTTTCGCGAAACTTCCGTGAAACAAAATGTGGCTTTCGCGAACTCGAAAAACAACTTTTGCGAGGGTTTCCAACATAACATGCACGGCTTTCGCAATTCAAACTCCTTACAAGGACCTTTAGATCGACCAACCATATATACATGGTATTTTGATATATTTTGATTATTTTTGACATATATACAGCATATACAGTATATATATATAATATTATATATACATATTATATAATTAGAATTATGTATTTGATGAACCAGTCAAACATATGTTATATGTCGATATGCTGATTGCCACCGCCTCTGCAGTTGGCTGCTGCTCGAGCTCCGCGGGAGTGCCCAGCAGCGCCTGCTGGGAGCGCAAGCAGCACATGAAGCTGTGGAAGCTGCTGCAGCTCTGCGTCCTTTGGAGGAAAGAAAAAATGAGAGAGCAATTTAGCATGGAATTGATCTGGAATTGATATTGAATCGACATGGTCTAACCGATAAAAAATCAATTGAGATGTTTAGAGAAGAATGTAGTTTCGAGATGAAAGATAATTCAGAATGGTCTGACCGACTTGCTCTCTTTCAATCAGATCAGGGATTTTGCCGGACCTCCCGTTCTTGTTCCTGTCCCTGTTTCCATTACTGTTTGCTTTGTTGAAGTGTCCCGGCACATGCAAAGGTGATGACGCGACTGACTCTTCACCCAAAGGTTCGGCTGCAATTTGTGTCGGTTGCAATCCGCGATGACCGGTCACCTGAAATCAGTCGCATGAATCTTCTGCACAGGCGGTGCTGAAAGCCAAAGAGCTTTTGTGTCGGCATCTTAGATAAATCTTAGCATGACCCGCAAGAAGTCCACGGTGAGCCGTTGACGCTGATCTAAACATTTCATATTATGTACATCAATTTACTGAATATGTACTATCCTAGTATCCCTGCATTTCTCTGAATACATTTCATTGATCTTGAATTCCAGTTTGACAGTTGCCTATTTCTTAGACTTCAGCAGCAATTCCTCAACGCCAAGGTCAAGAGCGATGCAATCCACAGAAGCTGCACAGGATCCAGCTGAAGGCTGGAGAGTGACTGCCCAGAAAAGAACAGTCCCTCAGCAAAGGCAAGGACTCATATCACATCATATCACACTGTACACACTTTATACACCTATTTAATCCTATTTATATAATTCTATATAATCATATTTATACAGTACATCTTCTTGCATGAAAACAGCAAAACCTGCCTCTTGGGATCTCTTGGGATCCCTTTTTGACAGGTCCCAGAAGCGCTCAAAGCGCTGGCTTCACAGAAGCGATTGCTGCACCCCCTGCGATGCTGGCCCCTCCCGAAGTCATGGCATCAGAAGCCTCTTTCAACAAG
This sequence comes from Cladocopium goreaui, assembly GCA_947184155.2. Taxonomy (NCBI): domain Eukaryota; class Dinophyceae; order Suessiales; family Symbiodiniaceae; genus Cladocopium; species Cladocopium goreaui. The sequence continues at coordinate 171,977 of CAMXCT020000465.1, read as the reverse complement.
TTCCTGCCCCGGGTAACACGGTAACACGCAGATCAACAATATGTTGCCATTTGCCGCAGAGTGAGCTACTGGATGCTACTGGTAGATTATATATATAATATAATATAATATAATATAATATATATATATATATGTATATGTATATGTATATGTATATGTATATGTATATGTATATTATAAACACTGATTAAACACGATCAGTGGCATCGCGGATGTGGCAACATGCTACTTCGTCGACAATCATTCTTCATGGCACATCCAGCCCAGTGCAGTTGACTTTGTCCGAGGTTTCCCCCTCAGGGATCTGCTGCACTTCAGAAAGGCTTGTGGGATAGAACACAGCTGCAGCCAAACGACTCTTGTGAATGTCCATATATATATATATACATATATAATATAATATATATATATATTATATATATATTATATATATATATTATATTATATATATATATATCCATATTGAAGACTCTTGATATATCTTGATATATCTTCTTTCTATTTCTTTCTCAGTTTAGTCAAATCCATAGGGGATCTGAAGAACGATCCACCGTCCGGTCCGGTTACTCCGCTGGAAATTACCCTCCGCTGCAGGCGAAGCTTGTCCAGTCGATGCTTGGAGGTCCAACACCACTCTGCTCTTGAGCTTTAAGAGCTTCACGGCTGCAATGGGCTACAAGCAGTTCGTAGTGAGTTCGCACCAAGATATCCAAGATATCCAAGATGACTTTGTATGACTTTGTATGACTTTGTCGCATTTTGTAAGAACTGATGGCTTTGTCAATTGCCCAGTCTTAAGGCTATCCAATGGCTTTGCGGCTGGCCAGTCAGCATCGCATTGCACAGCGTGCCGGTGTCACACTGGAGGTTGAGCAAGAGGTGCCTGGGAGGAGTGACGAGATGCCAATCCCTGGAGCTTTGAGATTCCTGGACTAGATGTTGGACCTTGGACCTGGTGACTTGAAGCAGCCTAGATACTCAGCCAGCTGCCTAGCTTGGTATTGAGCTACTTGTTACCTAATGTATCCTAATGTCACCTACTTGTTACCTAGGTACATAGCTGACATAGCTACTTTGTAGCTCCTATCAATACTGTCCTCAAACCACGGCAAGGCGTGGCCTGGTGTACCAGATGGGGCAGTGTGCAGAGCTCAGCACGCGTTGAGAGCCATGTGCCTTCCAGTTTCTTCCGTCCTGAATCGAAGAGACTTGATAATGACATAAGTTATATATGTTATGTTTATATGTTTTATAGGTTTATAGTATTATAGCTTTATAATTTTTACAATGCTTTATAGTTATGTAGAGTTACACAGAGTCATATAGTTATGAAGCAATATTTTAAGCCCCCTGTAAGCTGTTTTAGCATAAGCTGTTTATGCTAGTGAACCTACTTTAGCATGAGATTTGACTGGACTTTCTGTTGCTGCCGTCGTGCTGTCGTTGGAGATGTGGTCCCAAAACGTCCCAAGTGCAGTGCCAAAGATTGCTCCGTCCAGGATGCGGATCTTGGGACAGCCCATGGCCAATGCAGTTGCCTGTTGCTTTGGCAAAATTCGGATCAAATGCGACATGCGACATGATGTGATATGATGCGACATGGAAAATTCACAACACAACTGAAGTTGGTTCATTTTGGTCAGCGTACAGATGTTTTTTTGTTTGGGCACCAACATTCGAATGAAGAAGCATTTCAGCCAGACGAGAATTAAAAAAGATGCAAGTTCTGCCAATACCCAGGTTTCCTCCTACAAAGAGCACAGTGGCTGGAAAGAACATTCGGCCCCACCGTTTGACCGAAAGCGTGAAAAAGGTCGTTCGTCTGTGTTTGCTCACTCATCGTGTGGTCTTGCGCAAGGGCCATGGGCTTTCACTTCCACATCATATTCTGGAACACTCCTGTCTACAATATTCTGCAATGTCCACAAAATAGCTGGCCCTGTCCACAAAATGCTTTGGGAAAATTGATGCAGGACGTAGCAAGAAAGCAAATTCGACGTGCCTTGGAGGTGCCAAGTCGTTCAGTGCAGAGTTGTACACATTTGAAATATCTTGGAATATCTTGGAATGGTATTGTACATCGTTGGTCCATTCCAGTCTTCCAGTCTTGGAAGGACAAGTGAAAAAATGTGTAGCTGTATTGGGGCTGATGGACCATAGCTGGAGGCGGGGCCAAAGCGCATCCGCCCTACCACTCGAGAGGAGTTGAGGTTGGAAACTCACGGAAACCGACACTGCGTTGAGATTCCAGCATTAGACCCTCTCTGTGTTTCCTCTCTCTAATTACAATGATCTTTTTAAATAGCATTTATGCAGACAAATGACTGCAGTGGCAGCAGCATCATTGATAGCTGGTGTGGCCTGATAGGTGGAAACTTGAAGATTTAGGAGAGGAGCTTGCGAAAGCAAAGGAGGAGGCAAAGGAGAAGGTGGGACATGGTGAAGATTGGTGAAGACATGGAGCTTGGCAGATCGCAGGATGGACTTATATGGACTCTCTTTCGAATAAAAAAAAACTGGATTGGTAAATTGGTTGAATATCTTATGATTGGTAAATAGTGCCATGATGCTACCGTCCTGTTTGAAATGATTGGCCATGTGCAGTGACTGCGTTGCTGAAGAAAGACAAAAGACACGCTGGATTAGGCCAAGCAGGAAGAAGAGACTGAAGCAAAGGAGGAGCTTCGAGGCAAGCACTGATCTCGAAAAGCAAAGACAGTCTCCTTCATTTGGAACAGACCAAGCAAAATGGTTTGACATGGTTTGACTGTTTGACATTGTTTGACTATATTTACTTTTGACTGCTTCTCACTGGAGGTGAGCAAGAGGAGATCAAAGCACAAAGACAAGCTATCGAGGACGACCGGGTTCTTTGAGTTGTGCCTCTACATCCTCTAGTAAAACTGTTAAGTGAGCAAGAAGATGCATCATTTGGATGTTTGCCATTGTTTGCCTTTGTTCTTTCGCTGGTATCGAATGCAGGAATGGAAGAAACGCATAGCGAAGCTGGAGCAAGATAACTCTGCCCATCAGGTGAGCTCTCATTTTGTCATACGTCATTGCACTTGTTCATCATAGATCGTCGTGTACTGAATCATTGTTCAACATTGTTCAACATTGTTCAACATTGTTCAACCATCAATTTGACTTTGGCTGTTTGATGAAATTTGAATAGCCATCAACCATATTGTTTTGATTTTGAAATGTTCCAACTTGTTTCTGATTGTGGCACCATGCCAGGTTGAGATCAGCAGCTTGGAACGTGCCTTGCAGACAGGCCTGGAGCGGTTGGATGGACCTCAAGTCTCAGCTGCCCGGAGGCCTCCGTCCGGACGCCTCAGGTCGGAGCTGTGATGACAGGTGACTGGTGATGACTGGTGATGGGTTAAGGAATGGTTCAGGTAAGTTGATGATGTTGATGTAAGTTGGTCATAGTTGGTCAAGGTATCGAGCATTTGGTCAAGTTAGATCTTGGTGAGACATGGTGCCTTTGGGGTTACGAGGAGATCTTGGGATGCCTTGGGATGTCCGTGGTGATGCTGCGATGGTTGATGTGAGCGAAACTCTGGAGCCGAGGTGGCAACTCCTTGTGAGTCAAACTGCTCCTGCGAGTCTCGGGCTTCTGAAGGCCAGGTTGCACTGGAGCACTGGAGCAAAACCACAAAAAGCTGCCATGGTATGCCATGGTTTTGCCGATGGTTTGAACATGTTGCAATCTGTCAAGGAGAAGCTCTTGGAGAAGGAGAAGGCCAAAGCAGCTTCAAACATCAACATGGATTGTTTATGTGCTTCTCCTTCGATGGATTCTTTATATTCTTTGTTGTGACATGCAGTCATATTGTACATATATAATACATTACAATACTGTATATTACAATTAGTGATATATATATAATTGATATAATATATGTATATTATCTATAATATTACGTATAAAATATATATTTACTGTAAATATCATGATCATGTGAATCTCGTGGCCTTTTCGAGGCTTTCAACCAGCTGCAGCAAGAGCGACATCAGCTGCAAGAGGAGCTGCTCGAGGCTCAAAAAGTCTCACAGCAACTGGCGCAGGACGGTGGCAGGGGATGATCTGACAGATCCTGTGACAGCCGGTGACATCACTGAATCGAATTTGGGTCGTTCCTTTGTCGTGACATAGAATTCATAGAATGGCACATAGCTGGATCCATGTTGAGGGGATTCACTGACTGGTTCTTGCTATTCAGTGCACACTTCATTGAAGATAGAGCTGGCTCCTCTCGGTGGCTCCCAGCTGGACTTTTCCAGGAGGCGAAAGAAAGGAGGGAGGAGCTGCAGCGCTTGCGACATGGAAGTGGAGAGGCAAAGAGGTGGAAAAGGGGAGAGAAATCGGAGAGAGAGGGGATGGAAAGGGATGGAAAGGGAGGGAAGGGGCAAGGTGAAGGGTTTGCATGGTTGTTGCAACTAGAGACGACCAGAGAGGACTCTGTGTGATCAGCTTGCAGGAGGACCTCGGTAGTACATCAAGGAGAAATCCTTGCCATGAAGAAGCAGGTGGATGCTTGATCCTCAGCAAGCCAGTCCGATGTTGGTGCAGAAGGATGCAGAAGCATTCGGATTTGGTGAAAGAACATGAAAGAAAGCGTTAGCAGTTAACTTCTTTGATATTGCTTTCGGAGATCCGCTCAGTATTGCTCAGTTGTTGCATTGATGTTGAATTGAAGTGTTCAAGTCTTGTAGCACAGCTGCAAGATTCGGAAGATGTCCGTATCATGCGCACCAAGATGTATCCACGTACAGCTGAGTGTAATACAGGCTGGAGAGACTGCCTTGGATGAGGTGCCTATGGCTCAGCTTTGGGTCTGAAAGGAACAGAGGTAAGCTGAGTATGCTGAGTAAACCGAGTAAGCTGTTTGCAGGATTTGTGTGGATTTGTGAGTTTAAATATGTTTAAATTAAATCTAGCGGGAGTTGCATCAAACTAAGCACCCATAAGATCCGACAAGATCCTGTAAGAATACCAGCAAAATTCACCGTGCTTCTCTTTGGTGGAGGTTCGGGCACGACGAAACTCGATGCGAGCTGAACAGAAGGGCGTGGTGTTAGACGGAAAGCAGATGCCCAAGTTCAACGTACAGAGATGCAAAACTTGTTTCATTCTGATTCTTTGTTGTCATGGCAATCCACCACTGTTTCCATCGATTATAACCAGGTGAACTTCGGCCTTTCTCTTCCTTTCTTTTATTTTTTCGGGACCAGATGTGCATCTGATTTTCCACACCCTCCCAGGCGCCGCATCTCAGTGCTGGAGGTGGATCTCGCACGCCAGCAGCAGCAAAGCCAGAAAGAGCTGCAAGAGCAGTTGGCCATGGAGGACGACCATGGATGACCATAGATGACCATGGATATCCATGGACTGCTGATGCTGTTCGAAAAAACCACCTGGTGGTTCCTTGTTGAGATATAGATAGCAAAATTGGACTTGGATGCATACTTTCGATTACTTTCGTATTTTTCTGTGCTCTTTTTGTGTCTTTTCCTTCAAATTGGTGCAGAGCGGCTGGAGGAAGAGACTTTGGCAGCAGCACAGCGTGAACGTCTGGAAGACATTGCGAAGTCAGAGCGGCAAGCAGAAGCGGCTCTGGACCTTTGCCGCAAGGACTGGCACAGGAATGGCAGTAAATTCACTTGCAGTTTGATTTGCACAGGTCGTTTGAAATCATTTTACGCATGACCCCCATGCTCCATGGTGATCTATGGCTATGGCCATCTACGGTCCAGGAGGAGGCCATGTATCACTCAGAAGCTGCGGAGCAACGCGCGGCGAGTGCTGGACTCGTTGAAGCTGTGGAACTCGTGCGCCGTGGCGTGGCTGCAGAGGCTGCAGCGGCTGCAGCGGTCGCTGCTGAGGGGATGGCAGTGAAGGAAGGCCTCAGCGAGCAGCTGGAGCAGGGCGCACAAGCGGCTGCAGACATTGCGGAGGAGAGTTGCAGATAGTCACTATATGTCACTATAGAGTTGCAGAATGTTTAGATATTTATTAAGACTTTTGCAGAATGTTGCAGATCACGAGATTCGGTGTCCTTTCTACCAGCGCTTTGGTGATTTTGCATCGTTATGCGAGTCTGTTTGCTTTCATATTAAATCCCTTTCGGCAGGGTTGCCCCAACTCATTTTAGGTCAATGACAACCACAAGGGAGGGAAATTGGCAATCATACCTCCATATTGAGCCAATTGACCCCCGTGGTACCTGGGGTGTTTGAAACGGCCCTTTTAAGAGTTTATCATTCCACAGAGTGTTGGCATGACTGAGCAAGTAACTACAGAGCCATTTTGACCTGCGGAAATTCCGGAGGAGCTTGCCCTTGCGAATGGTTTGAGCCACCAGCGTGCAAAAGAACAGGCTGCTCTCGCTGCAGCAGAGGTGCGAGCGCAAACAGGAAGTCTGGCAGAACGCCAAGCAGCTCTGAAGCGAACGATCGCCATCCGCGAAGATTTGATTTCGCAGACTCTGCAGATCCAGGAGGAATACGAACGAGAGAAACGACGAAAAGATGAGATGGTTCTTGAAAAGATTGATTTGGAGTTGGAGATGGAGAGTGAGACCAGGACTTGGGAGAGGAACATGTTGGATCGCAAGCGCATGGAACAGTCTGTTGTTACCCAGCTGCCTGGAGTCGTGAGCAGTGTAGATTTGATCTGCCTAAGATCAGAGCTCACAGTGCAGAAAGAGTTAACAGAACAAGAGGTTGCCCAAAGCTCCTTGGCAAATGGTACGCTTCCAAAGCAGGTTGAACATTTCTGAGCATATTCTTTCCGCATGCACACATTTTCTTGGAGGTGCGAACTCCTCAATTTGCATCAATTTGCCACACAGCTATGATAGCTATGATAGCTATGAAACAAAATAAACAAACCTGAGGTCGGCAAGAGGTTGCCCAAGCAGAGGCCATTCTGGCTGCGGTGACAGAGGCGATCAGCAGTATCGAAAGTTCAGAACGCGCAGCAGTTATTTTCCGTATATTTGTAAATCATGCCACCGTGGGTCAGAACCAAAGGTCCTTAATTAATATCATTTGAATTCATTTGATATCTAAATAATCTAAATCATCAATTATCAATTCCTAAATGGTGGGTGAAAAGTTGATGAACAGTGCAGGGCAATGTCTTTTGGGTGCGTTTTTGAGATGTTTTAAGGATGTTCCCCACACCAAAGGACTGCTTTGGACTCAGCATAGCCGGACAGTTGGGAAGGCGGCTGTGGAGCACAAAGAGATGGCGGCCCGGCGAGGACGAGCCCTTGGTGGTGAGGACTGTGAGAAAAAAATTGGCAAAGTCTCCGGGACGACCAAGACCATCCAAGACCATCCAAGACCTTTCTGGGCTGTGTCCATTCAGATCTATTGAGTCTATTTGAGGCATTGGCAGACATTGCTTGTAATGATTGCTTTCGCTCTCCGCAAAGCAAGATGACTCTGTTCTTCGTGTGAAGCAGTTTGTTGTTTCGTGCAGAAGGACTCCCAAAGCCTTTTGGATGAAGCAAGACAAGAGAGGCTTGTTGGGGGTTGTTTTTTGATGGCACCGCAAAGGGAAACGATTGGAATTGAGGATCAAGATACCTCAAGTATTGCCATCCATAGTGGATTCTGCTGTTCCACTGGCTTAATTACGTTGCTCCACACATTGGTTCTCAGAAACCGACAGGGGAGCAGAGACCAATATCATGTCATGTACAGTATAAACTACTGCAACATACTTCAACATACGTCAGCTGATGTTAGGATATGAAAGCTTCTCAAGCCAACGTTTGCAGTGACAACCCTCATAATTCGCCTAGGCTTGGCCAAGTTGGGCTAGATTTAAATTTGGACCTCACTGACACTACATACTTGGAGATTCCGTGTTTGCCAAGAAATGCAAGTTCCCAGAGAAAAGCTACAGCTGCAAGCTTAAAGGGTCAAAAGGAAATTCCTCTAGAGCTTTCTAGAGCTTCAGGATTCACAGCTCGTAGGGATTAGTGACAAGCTCTAGAGTCTCTTGGTCACTTTATATTTTGGCTGTCTGTGACGTGGATAACAAAATAAGCATTTAGATCCTCTAGGGTTGCCAGGTTTTAGACTTTCGCCAAGATCCACGTGGTGGTCACTGAACCGCTACATGTTACATGTTGAAGTATGCGACTTCTTAGTTGATGTGACTGATGTGTCCATTTTGAGGCGATTGGCCAAAGAAAGCCTTCAATCAGCCCTTGAGGATTTGCACTTGCACGGCCTCAGGACAGAAACACGCGGTGTGTTTCTCAAGAAATCATACAGATCACACAGAAACACGACAGAAGTCTCCTCTCTGACAAAGCCTATCATTTCGAAACATTCCAGTTCCACATGGTTCTCTACAGGACTCAAGATGGTTTGCCTGATGAAGCCTCTTGTGTGGCGGACAGCGACGTCTCACAGGAGCACTTTTCTTCACCTCACTACAGCACTGCCCGCCGCAGATTCTGGTTGTTTTTATATATAATATAATTATATATATAATTATACATATATATATATATACATATAGTAAATATATATATATATATACATAATAAATATATATAAATCATTTCTTTTTTCACCTTTTTTCACTGTTTTTTTGATGTCCAGACTCCAAGCCCAGTGGACCTTGGTCAGGATTGGATCCGCGTGCCGATCCATGTCAGTGACAAGGACCAGTTGTTGTCTGAAGTGGAGGAAGCGAAGAAGGCAGCTCGGTGCTGTGAACTTGGCAGAGTTTGGAACTGCAACTGGTGTAAAACATTTGCTTTATTATTATATACTATTATATATTACTATATGATATTATATATTATTATATACTATTATATTAATATGTATTATTATTATTGTTATTATTATCATCAATGATCAATCATCGATCCACTTTTTCATTTGTCTCATTGCATTTCAGCTTCAGGTTCCACACCTTACGGTTCTCAGCCCTCAGGCCTTGGCCGTGCGGCGCAGTGTGGCAGCCCAAACTGAGCAGCTCTCAGCGCTGCATGCAGAAGCAGAGGAGGGACTCTGGATGTTCTTCTTGAAGAGACTTTGGTATATCATATGACAAATATAATGATACATATATATATATATTTGTATATGTATTGTATACACATTATATCTATAATATAATACTTTTAATTTCGTACTACATTCTATACATTCTACACATTTGTTTTGTCGGGCCTGTGAGTTCTGTGAGTTCTGCAAATTTGAACAATCTTTGAACTGCTGAATCATGCTGAATCTGGTGTTCAGGATTTGCAGGTTTGTGAAGCTGTTGGTACTTGATCTTGACACCTGTGCTCTTGCTTTCGTATGGTTTAGTTTGGCAAGATTTCTGAGATTTTTGAGATTCTGTCTAATGAGTGTCATAATGAATGATACTGAATGATTTCTCCCATTTTCCATCTCACCGGCAATCCGCAGGCATTAGAAATTCAGAATTTGCAACTGCAGGAACAGTACCTTGGTTGCAATCCATCCTTGGGGTCTCATTCTTTGTTCTGCGTGTGGGTGTGTGTGTGTGTCTCTCTCTCTCTCTTTCTCTCTCTCCCTTTTCCTCCTCTTCCGCCTCTTTTTTTTTCCTTCTTGCTCGTGACGTGACGTCGCTCCATTTGCATCAAAAACTGACGGGTGACGACGAAACGAATGACATCGTATTCATTTCGTGGCAAAAAGTACAATCGGTTGATCAGGAAGCGTGATTTGGAGCTACGCATTTCTGCCGCGCAGTTTGCTTTGAAACGGTGGCCAAAGAGACGCCAGGCACATTCACGGGGAACATTCACCAGGGCACATTCACGGGGAACATTCAGCAGGGTGTGAGATCTATGTTCACATATCTTCGGTCTGGTTTGGTTGGGATATGTGGGTCAATTTCAGTTCTCTGCCACCATCAGCTGCTCTGTCGATCGCATCACTTCATGCATGGTGTTCACCATGATTTGATCAATTGGATGTTCTTATTTGAATTTTTATTTATTATTTGATCAGCAGTGGATGCCAAATGGAAGATCTCTCGATCTTGCCATTTTGGCTCAAGATCTATTTCCTGAGTGCGAAAAGCTCAGGGCCTGGGTGTACCCTTCGCTCATTTCATTCCTCCTCTCGTTCTAGCCATGTCACGCCGCTCTGGTTCTTGGAATGTTGGATACGGAGCTCAAGGCCGTGGCGGTGGAGGCGGAGGAGGTCAATGGAGTGGGCAACGATCGGGCCCCAACATGGCACACAACCCTTATGTTGTGCAGATGCCACGGTTCATGGAACCGATCGCGGAGGGGCCGGAGCCAGAGGATCAGTCAATGATCGTCATTGACAACCGAGACGATCGTATGGTTTCTCCTTTTCAGACCTGGTTGGTCTCGGAGATCATGGCAAATGCGGCGAGCTCGATCAACGTCCTGACAGAACGGGACCAGGTCATGCCGCCGAACTCCGGCTTTCACCTCGCGCTCTTTGGGAACTACACCCTTGACGGAATCAAGGTGGTCATCGCCATCTCGATCGAGTCAAACACTGGCAACACCTGTGCAGGGTGGGACGCAGAGACTGCTCAGGCTCTGGCCCACCCCGCTTTTCAGCCATTCAGCTGGCCGATGCTCCGTGACACGTCGGCATCCTATGTGGACCTGAAGATCTATAATGGCAATGAGATTCTCTTCCACTGGATCTTCAGAGGTTTCCATTCAGACACTGACCTCACGGTGCAGCAACAGTTCGTGGATGAGTATTTCGTTCGCGAAGCTAGCAAAGGTCAGCCGAGGCTCTCTGTGGTCGTGGCCGTGTTCCTTGGCTGGCGGGTCTCAGTGCTGAGTTTTGAGTGTGGCGGTCGAACATACTCGATCGGCCCCAAAGGCTCAGTTGTGGCTGGCGACTCTGCCCGCTCGAGGTTTGAGATGCGCGTCTGCTCTCGCGCTTCAGATGACGCTGTGGGCAATGACGCAGATCGCATCGAGATGAGGTTCAGAGATGCCAACAACCGCATTGATCTCAAGTGCTCTCGCACATCAGTGCCAGGGACTTGGCTCACAGTCTCCCACATCTCTGGTCCGACCTTGATCCAAACGATCAAGTCAGTTCGTGAAAACAAAGCCAGGGTCGAGGGACCTGAACAGACAGAGCAGTTCGCTCAACTTGCTGCCGTTCACGAAGGCTGGTGGAAGAGCTCTGTTTGTGAATCAGAAGACGATGTGGGGGTGAAGCTCGCTTTTGTGGAATGTTTGGAGCCTGGAAATTTCCATGTTCAGGCAAAGTCCAAGCTCTTTGAGAGAGCGCCGGAGATCGTGGCACAGAAAGCTCTGGCAGAGATGCGCCACACGAGCTCAGCCCCAGCTCCGGTTGGCCCTCCGGCATTGACGTCGGAGGCTTGGCTCCGCGCAGAAGTTGCAGAAGACGATCAACCAACTGCTCATGCTGGTGAATTGGTTGCAGCAAGCAGGCAGGCGGGGATCGAGCTGGATGAACGCTCGTTCAACGTCCGCCACTCCAATCGGGGTGAAGCAGGGCACATGGTCGACGATGAACGTGACAGGGCTCGCATGGATCGCAGATTTGCGCGGTCAACTGCAGGGCTCACACCCATGATCTTTGCTGAGGAGATGATGCGCCGTTCCTACAACACATCGACGGCCAAGATCGAAGAGGTGGATGAAAGCTCTGAGCCACAGCAAGCGGCGCAGGCACGATCGTCGCAGTCGCAGGCACCACTTTGGGGCCCTGCAGGCGGCTCGACGGGGCCGGTGTCGTTCGGACCCACTACATACGATGCATAGCTCTGTGCCGATCGGTGAGCTCTAAAGGGGTGATCCCTGATTGAAGAGCTCTTGGCCTTGGGCAGATCATGTCGTAGGTCCGGTTTTTATCTGCGGTCAATTTGACTTGCAGCGGTTTTTCCCGAGAGCGCCTGCGAAGGGTTCTTCGTAAAAAAGCAGCCGTTATACTAGATCTTCACACCTTCACACCTGCAGATCTAGATCTTCACACTCTCACATCTGCCGATCTACATCTTCACACCTTCACATCTGCTGATCTAGATCTTCACACCCTCACATCTGCAGATCTAGATCTTCACACCTTCACACCTGCAGATCTAGATCTTCACACTCTCACATCTGCCGATCTACATCTTCACACCTTCACATCTGCTGATCTACATCTTCACACCTTCACACCTGCAGATCTAGATCTTCACATCCTCACACCTGCAGATTTAGATCTTCACACCCTCACATCTGCAGATCTACATCTTCACACCTTCACACCTGCAGATCTACATCTTCACACCCTCACACCTGCAGATCTACATCTTCACACCCTCACAGCTGCAGATCTACATCTTCACACCCTCACATCTGCAGATCTACATCTTCACACCTTCACACCTGCTGATCTACATCTTCACACCTTCACACCTGCTGATCTACATCTTCACACCCTCACACCTGCAGATCTACATCTTCACACCCTCACATCTGCAGATCTACATCTTCACACCCTCACATCTGCAGATCTACATCTTCACACCTTCACATCTGCAGATCTCCTCTCGCTCTTCTTCTATTCTCTCTTAAGGCGGGGGCGGTGCCGCCGGAGCGCCACGAAACGCAACCCTTTCGCACGAAATGGACGTTGGACGTCCAAAACCTAGGTAAAATTGCGATTTTGAAGCGTCGCCGGCAACCCCTTCGCACGAAATGGACGTTGGACGCCAAAAACTGAGGAAAAATTGCAACTTTTATTGGTCGCGCGCAACCCTTTCGCACGAAATGGACGTTGGACGTCAAAAACTGAGGAAAAAATGCGACTTTGAAGCGTCCCGCGCAACCCTTTCGCACGAAATGGACGTTAGACGTCAAAAACTGAGGAAAAAATGCGACTTTGAAGCGTCCCGCGCAACCCTTTCGCACGAAATGGACGTTGGACGTCAAAAACTGAGGAAAAATTGCGACTTTGAGGTGTCCAGCGCAACCCTTTCGCACGAAATGGACGTTGGACGTCAAAAACTGAGGAAAAATTGCGACTTTGAGGTGTCAATCGCAACCCTTACACACGAAATGGAGGTTGGACGTCAAAAACTGAGGAAAAATTGCGATTTTACTTGGTCAATCGTAACCCTTTCGCACGAAATGGACGTTGGACGTCAAAAACTGAGGAAAAATTGCGACTTTGAGTTGTCAATCGCAACCCTTACGCACGAAATGGACGTTGGACGTCAAAAACTGAAGAAAAATTGCGACTTTGAGTTGTCAATCGCAACCCTTTCGCACGAAATGGACGTTGGACGTCAAAAACTGAGGAAAAATTGCAATTTTAAAGTGTCAATCGCAACGCTTTCGTCTGTGTAAAAGTGTCTGTGTGTAAAAGCCTCTGTGTGTAAAAGCGTCTGTGTGTAAAAGCGTCTGAATGTAAAAGCGTCTGTGTGTAAAAGCGTCTGTGTGTAAAGCGTCTGTGTGTAAAAGTGTTTGTGTGTAAAAGCTTCTGCGTGTAAAAGCGTCTGTGTGTAAAAGCGTCTGTGTGTAAAAGCGTCTGTGTGTAAAAGCGTTTGTGTGTAAAAACATCTGTGTGTAAAAGCGTCTGTGTGTAAAAGCAACTGTGTGTAAAAGCTTCTGTGTGTAAAAGTGTTTGTATGTAAAAAGTGTTTGTGTGTACAAGCTTCTGTGTGTAAAGCTTCTGTGTGTAAAAGCGTCTGTGTGTAAAAGCGTCTGTGTGTAAAAGTCTCTGTGTGTAAAAGTGTTTGTGTGTAAAATTGTCTGCGGGTAAAAGCCTCTGTGTGTAAAAGTCTCTGTGTGTAAAAGCGTCTGTGTGTAAAAGCGTCTGTGTGTAAAAGCGTCTGTGTGTAAAAGGCTCTGTGTGTAAAAGCGTCTGTGTGTAAAAGCGTCTGTGTGTAAAAGAGCCTATGTGTAAAAAGCGTTTGTGTGTAAAAGCGTCTGTGTGTAAAAGCGTCTGTGTGTAAAAGCGTCTGTGTGTAAAAGCGTCTGTGTGTAAAAGCGTCTGTGTGTAAAACCGCCTGTGTGTAAAAGCTTCTGTGTGTAAAAGCCTCTGTGTGTAAAAGCTTCTGTGTGTAAAAGCCTCTGTGTGTGAAAGTGTTGTGTGTAAAAGTGTCTGTCACTGTGTGTAAAAGCGTCTGTGTGTAAAAGCGTCTGTGTGTAAAAGCTTCTGTGTGTAAAAGCCTCTGTGCGTCAAAGCCTCTGTGCGTCAAAGCGTCTGTGTGTAACAGCGTCTGTGTGTAAAAGCGTCTGTGTGTAAAAGCGTCTGTGTGTAAAAGCTTCTGTGTGTAAAAGCGTCTGTGTGTAAAAGCGTCTGTGTGTAAAGGAGTCTGTGTGTAAAATCTTCTGTGTGTAAAAGCGTCTGTGTGTAAAAGCGTTTGTGTGTAAAAGTGTCTGTGTGTAAAAGTCTCTGTGTGTAAAAGCTTCTGTGTGTAAAAGCGCCTGTGTGTAAAAGCTTCTGTGTGTAAAAGCCTCTGTGTGTAAAAGCTTCTGTGTGTAAAAGCCTCTGTGTGTGAAAGTGTTGGGTGTAAAAGCGTCTGTGTGTAAAAGCGTCTGTGTGTAAAAGCGTCTGTGTGTAAAAGCGTCTGTGTGTAAAGGAGTCTGTGTGTAAAAGCGTCTGTGTGTAAAAGGTGTGTGTAAAAGTGTCTGTTTGTAAAAGCGTCTGTGTGTAAAAGCGTCTGTGTGTAAAAAGCTTCTGTGTGTAAAAGCGTCTGTGTGTAAAGGACTCTGTGTGTAAAGGAGTCTGTGTGTAAAAGCGTCTGTGTGTAAAAGCGTCTGTGTGTAAAAGCGTCTGTGTGTAAAAGTGTTTGTGTGTAAAAGCGTCTGTGTGTAAAAGCTTCTGTGTGTAAAAGCGTCTGTGTGTGTAAAAGTCTCTGTGTGTAAAAGCGTCTGTGTGTAAAAGCGTCTGTGTGTAAAAGCGTCTGTGTGTAAAAGCGCCTGTGTGTAAAAGCTTCTGTGTGTAAAAGCCTCTGTGTGTAAAAGCGTCTGTGTATAAAAGCGTCTGTGTGTAAAAGCTTCTGTGTGTAAAAGCCTCTGTGTGTGAAACTGTTGTGTGTAAAAGCGTCTGTGTGTAAAAGGGTCTGTGTGTAAAAGGGTCTGTGTGTAAAAGCGTTTGTGTGTAAAAGTGTCTGTGTGTAAAAGCTTCTGTGCGTAAAAGCACTTGCGTGTAAAAGCGCCTGTGTGTAAAAGCGTCTGCGTGTAAAAGTGTCTGTGTGTAAAAGCGTCTGTGTGTAAAAGTCTCTGTGTGTAAACGCGTCTGTGAAAGTGTTTGTGTGTAAAAGCATCTGCCTGTAAAAGCGCCTGTGTATAAAAGCGTCTGCGTGTAAAAGTTTCTGTGTGTAAAAGCGTCTGTGTGTAAAAGTCTCTGTGTGTAAACGCGTCTGTGAAAGTGTTTGTGTGTAAAAGCGTCTGTGTGTAAAGGAGTCTGTGTGTAAAAGCTTCTGTGTGTAACAGCTTCGTCTGTGTGTGAAAGTTCTGTGTGTAACAGCTTCTGTGTGTGAAAGTGTGTGTGTCTAAAAACATCTGCGTGTAAAAGCGTCTGTGTGTAAAAGCCTATGCGTGTAAAAGTGTCTAGTGTCTGTGTGTAAAGGCGTCTGTGTGTAAAAGCCTATGTGTGTAAAAGTGTCTAGTGTCTGCGTGTAAAACCTTCTGTGTGTAAAAGCTTCTGTGTGGAAAAGCGTCTGTGTGTAAACGCTTCTGTGTGTAAAGCGTCTGTGTGTAAATGCGTCTGTGTGTAAAAGCGTCTGTGTGCAAAAGCGTCTGCGTGTGAAAAACAATACGAAGGATAGGATGCAAACCAGTGTTTTGTACTTGTAATATATTGTCTTGATACTACTTGTCTCGCCTGCCTAAAATACATCTTTAATATATTGTCTTGCAATATAGTGTCTCAATACTAACAACAGAAGACCCTGCTCTCTCTCTCTCTCTCCCTCTTTCTCTCTCTCTCTCTCTCTCCCTCTCTCTCTCTCTCTATCTCTCTCTCTCTCTCTCTCTCTCTCTCTCTCCCTCTCTCTCTATCTATGTCTCTCTGTGGTTGCAAGACACGTGTCATATGATGCCCTTTACCAAGCAGCACAGTGCATATGCATGGGTTGTCACATGTATCCTCTTCTTAATCAATCTTTTCACAACTTACCCCTCCATAGCTCATATAAAATTCACCAACCTATCACCGACTATTTTTTACGACTACCATACTCAGAGCTGCTTGAAACACATCTTTTTCGCTCTCGGGCCAACCGTCGTCTAGTTAATATAGTAGCTCATCGACTTTATTTGTGATGAAAAACAGTGATTTATTTTCTCCATGTTCAGGTCCTGCTGCTCAGCCGTGACTTAGCTCTTTGATCTTTTTCTTGAACGGATGCGTTCGCAGTCATGTGCAGCTGATCAGCTGGGGGTTGGGAAGATCTAGTCCCGGGGCGACCAACCGGTCGGGTAGATCCATCCCGGTCTTGGTGGTTCCCCCCTCCCCCCATCGGGCGATCCACGATGAGGCTACTGGTTGATAGGTCTGGGTAAGCCTTCCTTACATAGGTTAGGATCCTAACCTGTAGGGTTGTAGGTTTGTTCCCGGGTTATCCTCGATGATGTTAATTAGTCCGTTCCCCTGTAACCCATGTTAGGTAGATCCCACCTAATTTTTGGGTTACCCAGGATGGTGAGATCCCCACCGTCCTGGCAGGGTTTTCAGAGTAGGACGATCTGTCCTTTTATTCTACAGATCCTTTCATTTGATCCAGTCCAACCCGATCGGGGTGGATGATAGCTAGATCCAGCTATCGGAACGCACTGCAGGCGAGATCCTCAGCCAGCGGTGCATGGGTCCTGATTTCAGTTCGCTCCAGGCCCTCAGCGCTTAGGGATCAAGCGTGCTAGCTCGAGCGTCATGGACCGTTCCATTTCTAGGTTTTTAGGTCTCCCAATTTTTGATGATCAGTTTAGGTCTGTTTTGAGAGATCTGAAGATGGATCATGTAGAGTTCTGGCTAGCCATGTCGGATGATGATTTCGAATCGGCTGATGAGAAGTTTTCTTCGTTTTTGCCAGCTCTTACTGATGACCAAGAGATCTTGGACAAGATCCTTGTCAGATTGGAGATGGTCAACCTTTTGGCCGACATGGTGGCGCGCTCGTCCAGCAGGGTCCAAGCGGAGATCGCTTCGGATCTTGGATACGGATCAGCCGAGCCACTCAGAGTCGGATTCAAGAGGGCGGCAAGCCAGGTGATCGTGGCTGTGCAGCCCCCGGGCTCTGTAGGCGTGTTGCCAGCAGGCCATGGATCAGCGGCTCAAGTGTCCTCGATCCAGGACGCCGAGAACACAGAGAAGAAGAAGTGGGGCAGGCGTTTGTCACAGATCTGTGACAGGGCCGGCAGTGCAGCAGGGATCAACGACCCCGCTCAGTGCATCGGCCTCGCCCCCGCTGAAGCCGCTCGGCTCCGGGCGCTGGCGTTCGAGGCTGGGGGCTTCAGGACGATCAGACAAAATGTCAGAAACTGGGAAAAGTTTGAGGAGTGGTCGGCCGGAAGAGGCCTCCGTGTTTACCCCCCAACGATCGTGGCCGTGATGTCGTATTCACAGCACCTCCGCGATCAGGGGTGTGGCCCAGCAGTACTGCCATCTTTCAAATACGCCGTGGGCTGGATCTGCAAGCGGTTGGCCATGTCTTGCCCAGAAATGGGCGACGCTCGCCTTAAGGCTCTGATTGACACAGTTCATGCAGAACGTGGCAAAGAGCTCAAGGAGGCCATTCCGCTACCACCGAAGCTCGTGATAGCGCTGGAGGTCATGCTGCCCAAGCTCATCTTCGAGAAGAAGAATGCAGCGGCGATCACAGTCTGGTGGGTTTTGATTTTGATCTACGCGTCGCTGAGATTTGACGATGGGGTGCACGTGGCGCCCTCCTCTCTCGAGATGACCCCAGAAGCTCTTCTTGGAGTGGTTTGGCAAACAAAGGTCGAAAGGAAGAGGAGGGGCACTAGATTTGCTGTGCCGACCTGTTCCATCTCTGGAGTAGAATGGCTCGCAATGGGATGGGACTTGTTCAAGCCGCACATCTCGGATCGAGACTATTTTGTATGGGAGCTCAAGTCCGAGAAGGAGTTCAACGAAGCTCCGGTGACCTATTCTCGCGGCCTCCCGTGGCTCAAGGCATTTATGCTGAGGGGAATCAACGAAGCTCGCATTCTCAAGTTGGTGGAGGTCAATGAGATGGATGAACTCGAGAAGGCGGTCAGGGAGGTCACCTGGCACTCAATGCGTGTGACAATGCTCTCTGAGGCGGTGAAGGCTCAGGTGGACGACAAGATTGTGGGCCTACAGGCCAACTGGAAAGATCCCAGCCAGTTGGTTTTGAAGTACGCTCGCCAGCGCAAGGAGCTGTCGGTCGCCATGGTCAAGAACATGACAGAGAAGCTCAGGCAATCATGGGTGCCGGATCAGACCCAGTTCGTTGTGGAGGAAGAAGACGAAGAGGTGACAGAACCGATCGTGCCTGAGTTCATTGTAAAAAGTTCTTTGCCAGCTAGTGCTTTGAGTTCGTCGGATCTTAGATGCCACATTTTTGACCGTAGGGTCCACGAAGACACATCGGTCTGTGGTCGACTGAAGCTGCAGGATGCAGCTTCGGTCGGTACTCAAGCCCCTGGCATGATCTGCCAGCTGTGCAAAAGAACAAGGCGGGCATTTGATCGTTTACTATGCCTATCGCCGTAAAAGTTGGCTCAGTGTTTGCACGAGTTCACGTCTCCTCTCTCCCTTTTATTTTCCTCCCCCTCAATTGATTTAATTTTGATTTTTTTTTTATATTTGACAGATATACATTTTTCCAGTTTGGCGCAGAGTGATCCTGCCACATCAGCATTAGATCAGTCAGAGTGGTTTTTACTTCAAGTTGCCCAGATCTGCGGCTCAATCCAGTAGTTTCAGCACAGTGGCAACATGGTCGATCGGACCGTGTATGCGGATGAGGCTCACACTCCAAAGATTGCTCTGCGGCAAATTTTCGGCCGCCTCAGCCTGCGCACTGAATTGTGTCGGGCAGCTGCAGACAGTGGGCTCTTATCCGTGGAAGTTTTTGCCATGCTCGGCGACGCGGCGGCAGCTGTGAAGAACGCGCTCCGGACAGTGATTCCCACAACAGCGCTCGGTGCCAATGCAGCCGAACAAGAGCTCGCCTTGATGCAGCTCGCAGCAGTGTGGCACTCGTGCCATGCGCTCCAAGGGCAGTTCGCCACTAGGCGGGCTCGCATGGAAGAAGACCCCAACAAGGTCCCGGAAATGGCCCAAGAGGATCATGCTGAGTTCAGAGCTCGTTTTGTCACCGCTCACCCTGATGTGATCCTCCTGGATGCCAAGGAGCCTCACAAGAAGTTCGTAGAGAAGGTCAGCCGTGACTTTTTGGTGCATGGCATGGTTCCCTACTACGAGGTCTCTGAGATCCGGACGAGGGCTGACAGCATCGTTCAGAAGACCGGGCTCACCAAGAATGCTGAAGATCTCCTCACGGTCTCAAAAGCAGATGAACCAGATCAAGTGACGGATGTGCAGACGCTGCTCCACCGCGTCCATGCTCTCTTTATGGCTATGGAGTACCTGAATATCTGCACGTACTCCAGGGCAGCGGGTCCGCTCAAGTACCTGCAGGAGCTGGAACAGTTCAAGGCGGACTGCCCCGGCCTGCCATATCTTGTGGCGGCCGATGCGTTGATCCGCAAAAAGGTCCACCGCCTCCAGTCAGAGCAGCGGGAGACCTACACCACGTTCGAGGCCGCTTTGGCCGAGGTGCTCAACAACCACAAATACCTGTGGAATGACGCTCGCACCAAGGCAGTTCTCGCCAAGGTGGACCGTGCTCGGACCGTCACCAAAGATGAGCAAGACCGGGTGCTGGAGAGCCCGGTCAAAACAGCGGCTCCCTCTAGCCGACGGCGCAAGAAGCGCCACAACAAGGAGGTCGCCAAAGCCACCTCCACCTCGGAGGTCAAACCAGTTCTGAAAGAGGCCTTCAACAAGAAGCAGGATAAGGGGGCCAAGCCGGACAAGGACAAGAGGATCCCTGACTCCGAGTGGAAGCTCATCTCCCAGGCGGCCAGTTCGGTCTCCGGACAGAAGCGCTGCCACTATTTCAATTCTTCCATGGGCTGCGCTCTGGCCGACAAGTGCCGGTTCAAGCACATGTGCATGGTTTGTGGTGCGTCCCACCCGATGGTGGGCAACCACTGAAAAGATGTGGCCAGCTCGGCCCTGGAAGATCAGGGGGAAACGAATGATGAGCTGCCGGCTCCGACAGTTTCCCAAGCAAGCTTTTGGGGCTCTATGCAAATCCCTTCGGGCTCATTTTTCCTGGAAATTTTTGCCGGCAAAGCGGGGCTCTCACAAGCAATCAGCGCTCGTGGCATACCCATTTTGCCGCCCATAGAGATCGAAGCGGGCGATTTTGTTCAGCAATCAGTCGACGTGCTCGACCCGGCAGTTCAAGCACACCTTCGACTGTTGATCGAAGCCAAAGTTATTTTCTACATTCATTTTGGCACGCCATGTTCAAGCTTCAGCATTGCTCGTAAGAACGATGGCGGCCCACCGCCACTGCGGGATCGACACCACCTGTGGGGGCTGCCTGGGCTCCGCCCTCAAGATCAACGGAAAGTCACCATGGGAACAGAGTTCATGTTCTTCACACAGCAGATGGCTACGCTGTGCCACAAGCTCGGCGTCCTGTGGTCGGTGGAAAACCCTGCCTCTTCTTTTATTTGGGTCATGCCACCAATTTTGGACCTTGCTCAGCTGCCCACCGTGCAGAAGATCACGTTGGACATGTGCCGGTTTGGCTCCGTGCACAAAAAGCCGACATCGATCATGGCAGCAATGGATCTGCACGAGCTCGCAAGATCATGCGATATGGTCGCTCGGCCTCATGAACATGAACCGTTGGTGGGCATGGTCACCATCAACGGCCAGAAGGTTTTCCGTACAAAGTTGGCACAGGTCTACCCCGCGGAGCTCTGTGATGCCTGGGCCGCTGTGGTCGCAGCAGTGCGATCTCACGATCCCCTGGCTGCCACTTTTGAGCTGGTCACGCCTGCCTCAGGTCGCAAGAGGCCGGTCGGCCAACCAGCTCCATGGAAGTCACACAAGCAGAGGGCATCGGCCGAAAAGGCCACAGCCGCTGGCTACCAGCTCAAGCGGTCAGCTCTCCCACCGCTGTTGAATGTGGAAATGGAGCCGGGTCAAGCAGTGGCAGCAGCTCTTTCAGTTGCTCACCCCTTCACCTTGGATCCGGCGCTTGACCCGGATCTGCAAGAAGCTCTGGCTATGGTCGTTCGCCAGCCACAGTTCGTCCTGGGCCACCGAGCGGGGGCGGTGCAGCGTTGGGAGCAGAGGGCCTACGCGCTCCTCCCGACAACTGATGCCGTTTTGCAACAAGTTCAAGATCCTTTTCTTCGTCGACTGCTCCGTGGGCAGCCAGACGATCAACCACTGCAGTTGGGCTCCTGCACTCATGTGGCATTGTGGGAGGAGCTCACTACGGCCGCATCTTGCGTGGATCGAGCTCTTTTGTTTGATTTGCTGCATGGTTTTTCTATTGTAGGCCCCATTCAGCGGTCTGGAAGATGGGGCCTTCTACAAGCTCCTGACGAACCTCTTTCAATGGGCGAGTTGCGCTCGCGGGCCTGGGAATTCTCGCAAAAGGTCATCAAGAATGTGATGCGCTGTGAGATCACTGAGCACACTGCCAAGGTCTGGGATGCAACAATGGAGGATGTGAAGGAAGGGTCTACGCTCGGCCCCTTTTTCTCTGAACAAGATGTTTCCAAGTTCCTTGGCACCAAAGAGTGGATCCCTACACAACGTTTTGAGGTCGTCCAGAAGAATAAGGTCAGGGGAGTGGATAGCGCTACGGTCAATGGCGTGAATGTTGCCACTACCATCACGGAGAAGCTCGAGCTCCCTTCAACCGATGTCAACGTAGCGGCTCTGCGATGGTTGCGATCTCACCTCCCGGAAAGGGCTGAAGTCCTAGGATGGGTGCTCGATGAGCGGAAAGCTTATCGCCAGATCGCGGTGAAGCCTGATCAGAGGAGGTGGAGCGTGATCACCATGAGGGAGCCGAAGGAGGGCAAGATCGCCTTTTTCGTAATGTTAGGTCACTCTTTTGGTTTGGTCTCTGCAGTTTACAACTACAACCGTAGGTCTGCTGCCATTACAGACATTCTTCGTAGGGTCTTCTTTGTGGCTGCCTTTAATTTCTATGACGACAAATACGGGTTCGAACCTGCCGCTACGTGCTCCTCTGCTTTCGATATTGCTCAGAAGGTTCATTGGTGGCTCGGAGCCCAGTTCGATCAGAAGAAGTTGCAGCTGTGCAAAGACCCCACGATCCTAGGGGTGACATACGATTTGGTCAGTATGGAGCTCAAGATCAAACAGTCCAGGAAGATCGAGCTCTTAGATGAGATCTCGTCCATTTTGTCATCGCAGGTCTTTCCTCCTGGTCAAGCTGGCAAACTGAGAGGGAAGCTAATGTTTGGCTCTTCTCAGCTATGGGGGAAGATAGGTCGGGCTTTTCTGCGCGCTCTGTCGGAAAGGCAATATACGAAGCTGAACCAATCTCATTTGAGCCAGGCGATCGTGCTTGCTCTCAAACAGTGGAAATGGCTCATTGAAGAAGGACCGCCTAGACCCATCTCTGTATCTAGGCCAAGGTCTTCTGATTTTGTTATCTTCACTGACGGAAGCTTTCCTGACGGCAAGCCAGGGTCGCCATCGAAGCCGTGGATCGGTGGCGTGCTTTTTGCAAAGGGCGAAGTTCCTATCCAGTTTGGTTGCGAAGTTCAACAGCAGCTCGTGGACAAGTGGCTCCCACGAAAATCACAGATCGCCATGGTCGAGCTCTTTGCGACCGTTGTAGCTCTCAAGACCTTTGAAACTCGCATTGCAGGCTCATGGTCACTGCTGCTGGTAGATTCCGAACCTGTTCAAGGCGCGTTGGTCAAAGGTTATTCATCCCGTGAAGATCTTTGTGAATTAGTAGGAGTATTTTGGAATTTAGCTCTTGAATTAAAAATCAATCTGTACATTGATAGAGTTCCGACGGACGCCAATCCGGCCGATCCACCGTCACGCGATAACATGTCTGTTGGAACCAATCTAGGATGGATTACTGTAGATCCTATTTTTCCATCTCTCTGAGCAGCGTGGGTCAAATCGATTCAGCATTTGTTCTCAGGGGATTCGGCAGGGACTGATCCAGTCTCAGCTCCATTTTGCTTTTGTGATCTGAAGTTAATGCTGACAGATCAGTCAGTTCACAGATCGTTATGATTTCGATAGGATCCCCTCTTGCTACCCACGTCTCTCAAGAGGGAAAGCAGTCCGCTGCAGGTGAGTGGTGAGGGCATGTGATCACATGCACGTTCACGAGAACATAAATTGGTTCACATATCTTCGGTCTGGTTTGGTTGGGATATGTGGGTCAATTTCAGTTCTCTGCCACCATCAGCTGCTCTGTCGATCGCATCACTTCATGCATGGTGTTCACCATGATTTGATCAATTGGATGTTCTTATTTGAATTTTTATTTATTATTTGATCAGCAGTGGATGCCAAATGGAAGATCTCTCGATCTTGCCATTTTGGCTCAAGATCTATTTCCTGAGTGCGAAAAGCTCCCATCCCACCCACCCTGGTTTTTCCGGGGTGGGTCCATCGACCCTGTTTTCAGCTGCGCCTTCTGCTCGCGACGATTTTCACGATAGTTCGGCGAGTGCATGAAGTCGGATTGATAGATTTTCTTCCGTTTGCGCCTACTGCTCTTGGCGATTCACCGAGACGGGTTCGATGAGTGGGTCAAATCGATTCAGCATTTGTTCTCAGGGGATTCGGCAGGGACTGATCCAGTCTCAGCTCCATTTTGCTTTTGTGATCTGAAGTTAATGCTGACAGATCAGTCAGTTCACAGATCGTTATGATTTCGATAGGATCCCCTCTTGCTACCCACGTCTCTCAAGAGGGAAAACAGTCCGCTGCAGGTGAGTGGTGAGGGCATGTGATCACATGCACGTTCACGAGAACATAAATTGGGACAGTAATTATATGGACAGTAACAAAAACAAATAGCAGCATCGAGATGCATCAAGGATTGGAGGCAAACGAGCAGATTTGTGGAAGTGAAACTGCATCAAGCGGGTACGATGGGTAAGAGCAGACGTCTATGAATGCAAGGGGCACCTTATGGTAAGCTGTAAGATCAATGTGACACGAACCGCTCGATTGGGCTTGAACATCATTGACGACCTAGAGTGCTTCCGGTCAGGCTAATGTGAGAGGCTGTCCTTTCTGCCAGCACTGCCAAGTGGGTGATTCTGGTTGAAGGACAACTAAAATCAACCAATGGTTGATAAATGTTGATAAGTTGACATCCTTCAGTTCCATTTGGCTACACTGTGTTACACTCACTGTATATGAGCGATCTCGTGATCTCAGACCAGTTTTGTTGTCTTGGTTGAGCAGGTTGGAGAAAGAGGAACTGAAGGTT
This sequence comes from Cladocopium goreaui, assembly GCA_947184155.2. Classification (NCBI taxonomy): domain Eukaryota; class Dinophyceae; order Suessiales; family Symbiodiniaceae; genus Cladocopium; species Cladocopium goreaui. The sequence goes on along the minus strand of CAMXCT020000465.1, from coordinate 147,427 downwards.
GAAACCGTTCAAACCTGCCACAGGGTGTCGAATTTGCTTCATGATGACGAATTGGCACCCAGGAGTTTGGGATTTCACCAAGGGGGTGGTAAAGCTAGAACCGCTTTACTTTACTTGTTCATATGATTTATATTTAATTTCTTTGAAAATTCTGTTTGAAGCCAAAGCTGCTTCTAAATCCTGGGATCGTGTGCAGTAGAGATGAGAAAGAGATCTGGTGCTCAAGAAACTCTGCGCTTTTTCATTTTTTCCAGTTGGAAGTCATACCCCTTGGAATCTAGAATGATGTTGTAGATACTCATTTTGAAATCTCTGCAGCTTGGTGCATGGCTCAAACGGACTTGGGCACCAAAGAACACATGATGATCATATGTGCCATGGTCAAAACATAGGTTGTTTTCCTATATTGCGGGAGGGTCATCCGTTCACTAGCCGGGATTTATATACCCATCATAATCATAAGTATCCCCATATGAGATGGATGACCATAAACCATATAACATGTTTTGACCATGATGATCTATGTGCATTTGGTTGAGAAGTTACATGCAAGGCCTTTTGCAAAACAAGATCAGAGAAGTTAGAGAAGCACTCATTGACTGACATATCTTCAGAAGTCTGAGATGTTTTGGCACAACAGTGGCCACATGGCTTTTCAAGGTGTATAGATTCGCGCTTACTACAAGGCTGGCGTTGGGAATTGAAGTGGGGCTGCAGGATTTTCAGTTGCAGGTCTTCTCAGTCTGCAACCATCATTCTTGGCATACATTGGCATATGCAGTATTCGGAAACTGTTGTTTGACACGCAACTGAGGACAATATACATTTCCAAACTTGCTGCCTAAAAACAAGACTGAGATGAATGAAGCCTCCCCAAATCCAAAGCTTGAAAGCAACTTCAAACATGTTCATACGGTTTCGACATACAGACAGGTTGCAGATGGTTGCAGTATGAGGTGTAAACATTCTTGTGGATGCGGTTGCACATGATATTATACGTAATATATATACGTATATATATATATATGTAATGATATGATGCGGTTGGCCAATATCGTTCCTTCAAGTGTGCACCAGGAGAAGCCATGGACAGCACCAGGCGAAGTTTTGAAACCTCAAGGTGCAACCTGAGAAATATGCCATGAATCGCTATGAAATCTATGAATGTGTATGGGTCAAAATCTGAAACCCAGAGACCATCAGAGACCAATGATGTTGTTCTTTTTAGCCACACACCCCATTTTGGAAACCCAATTTTGACCAACCCCCCATGGCCTCCTTTAAGGATCTTTAAGGTCTAACGGAAAAAATGATCAGGAAACACAAGCAAACATGCTGACAAGGCATCAGGAAGCAAAGGAACATGTTTCAAATTTCTCAAATCGATGCCTTTTGTAAATGAGTTACTGGATGAACATTTTTGACTGAAGGTGTGGTCTGTTTTACTTGTATGCATCAGTGCATGTTTTACTCTGTGTAATGCGGGAATTGTTGCTGTTTCTTTCTTTGTTCTTTTGCGTCACCGCTGGACCTTTTTCAATCTGTTTTGTTGATTCGCCTACAGCAGAAACACTGGTGTGCCGCGTTTGATTTCCACCAGCGTCATTGTTGTATATTGTTGTGCTCCTTGCGTTTATGCACACAGAAAAGAAGGACACTGTTTTACGTGCGAACCACTATGGCAAATTCCTATCTTCAACAATTCCAGCAGACGTGAATCACACCTTGTTTGCCCAACGAATGGCCAATGGTTGGCTGTGGGGATCAGACATACTGTGACATACTACATAACATTCTGTACGTTCTGTGTTGGCGGTTTTCCGAGGTGCAGATCAGTGGTGGCCGGATTGGGCCCTCTCGCTCATAGCATGTTGTCGTTGATTTGCAGAAGGAAACTGGGAATAAAACCAGCGCAGTCTGTTCAGCCAATGCAAGAGGCTGAGTCTCCAAAGGCAAACAGGGCACGCCTGGTGGGCACGTCACAGACATCTCCAGACAGCTGCAGTGTAATACCGACTTGAACGAGCCACTGTGTCAGAGTTGCGGGTTCTAGCAGTGGCGACATTTCAAGATGCCTTGCTTAACAATGCTACAAAGATATACCAAAGATATACAAAGATCACCAAGCCCACTGGCATGGCTTCCAAGTGCCAGGTGGAGTCCAGGTAGAAAATATACAAGGCCATTGCCTTACCTTTGGATTGGACAACATGTCTCTCCCAGACTTGAGCCAGAGGTGCCGCGTTTGCGGTGCAAAAGTCTAGGTGCATCAAGGTCAATTGCGTGGCACTTGAAGCTGTGTCAGGAAACCATAGTACAACTCTCAGTCGCAAGAGTCAGAAGTGCAATTCTCAAAGAATATCAGAGCAGATTTCAGTAACGACGACCTGGATGCGGGCAGGGCATTCGTCCTTGCGGGCACGTGTTGATAACTTAATTCCGACCATTTCTCTCTTTCCAGCTATGGCGGGTCCATGCAGAGGGCACCAAGCAGGGCTTGTGTACAAGGACAGTAAATTGGCAAATCAAATCGCACGAACATATTGATGAAGCACAACCTAAGTCGCCGCAATTCCGGTACAAGGATTCTAGCTGCATCAAGGTCAATCGCGTGGTACAGGCATCTTTGTCAAGAGGCAATGCACGAACTCTAAGTAGGAAATGTTCGTGGTACAATGCCAAATAAACATTAGAACCTGGTTCTGTTTACACCTGCACACAAGCATCGCATTCATTCCTAGGTATGTCCAGTCTCATATCGAACTGGACCAAGCCCGTGTTTGCAGCTATGCCATGCTATGCCTCTTTCCTGCAGGGTGCAAGGGGCACGTGCTAAAGGACCACAAGTACAGCTAGAGAAGGCAGCTACATTCATCTCCAAGGCCTGATGGAGGGCAAGCAAGTGCCTTGTTTGCGGTCCTCAGGTCTTAGTAATCTTAGGTCACTCTCGCAATGGAGATACCTTTGACAATATGTCCAATACGTATGTCAATTTCAAAAAGAAAAGTCGAGAGACTCAACACAAAACAGAAATCATTTCGATAGCAACCTGGATGCAGTACAGCATGTACAGCGGAATACAACACCCATGGCCTATCAAGGCCGGTGAATCATTTGAATCAAGGCCGGTCGCTTATGATTTGGCACAAGTCCGGAGGTGGCAGTGCTTCAGGATGCTTTGCTGAAGATCGATGGAAGCAGAAGCCACCTAGGGCCGTGTCCCGAAAGCTCATTGCACATGGTTGGCCATGGTTCGACATGTCACGAAAGCCAGCTTGTGCTAGCCGAAGTACCGCTTGCTTTCGCAAGGTATTGACAGGAGCTGGAATCGCCAATTGCATGAAACTTCACCGTTAACTACCCCCCCTTCCCCCCCCTAGCTTTGTCACAAGCAGTTTTGCCGTGGCTCAATCCAGCCTGGGGACATCGTCGCGTCAGCATCATCAGCATCAGCAGCATCATTGGCAGCTTCGCCGTCAGCATCATTAGCATCGTTAGACTTATTCTGAATATTCTCCACTTCTCTCGTATCTCCCCATTCTTCACACACAGTTCTTTCACCACACCTTCCTTCTCCCTTTACCCTCCCAGCTTGCTTTTGTCCCTTAGCCCTTGGCTTCAAGTTTCGCCATTTTCTCCAAACCGCCTCAAGTTGCAGGCTTGGTTTTTTGTTGGTGCCATCCCATGTTGATGTTAGACAGTTAGACATGTTCGCTGTTCGCCCATCTGTGACCTGCGATGACCTGCGAGCACGGTCCTTCAGCCAGCATTGTTGAAGCCCAGCTGTCCATGCTTCGGTTTTCACGATAGCTGTCAAGTACAAAGAGGGGAAATGCCCAAGGATGAAATGTGACGAACCGTGGCGAAACATGTGCAGAGCGGCTCCATGCCTTCGGCTCGGCATCCTTGCGAACCCTTGCGGCTTTCCCACCCTGTCCTCTCACTGGTCAGTGATGTGCTTGACATTTCGGACAAGGTCTCAGCATTGTGGTAAGGCATTTGGTAAGACATCAGTGATTGCCAAAGTTGATATGGCATTGTGAAACATGTAACTCCTCTGACTTGTTTTGGTTTTGAACATCTGCGGCCAGGAAGCAAATTGTTAACATAAGACATCATAAAAACATCATAAACTGCAATGGCCGCACCCGATTTCACAATTCCGCCCCTCTTGGCTCTGCAATGCAATGTTCCAAATCATTGGCCGCGGCAATGGTTCTACGCGTGAAAGCAAAGGACAGGTAAGAACGGTAAGATCATCAAAGTCTTTAATTCTGGCCCTGCTTCAATTTTAGCCTTCCCAAGAGAAATCACCAATTTCTACAATTATCTTTGAAGCCTTTCCAAATTCATGGTTGGTAAATAAATAGTCTCCAATGCCCACAAGTCTTCTTAAGGGAAATCCTCCCATCCACTGATGGACTGTACCAGACCTCGATGAAGGAGTTGGCGTAGGTGTCCACAGTGTCCACAGTGCCATTTCCTGTCACAAAAGGGATATCTCGCACAAGAGACTCGCAACCGTGGTTTTTAAAAAAACGCAATTCAATCATGGCAATTGCTTTCTTTGATCACAAAATTCTAAGTTTTGAAAACAAGTAGAAGATCAAGTTGCGTTGAAACTTCTATTTCAGCTTTTGAAGCCGATCGTTTCCAATCTTGTGGCCTTCCATCACAAATCAAGGGGTTAGCCACACAGCCCTGCGTTCTATACCGTATACGTATACCCCATTGTTCTTAGCAGCCTGCGGTGGGTGCTCAAATCTGGGAGCTTCCCGGAGCTCTTCGATGCAGATGGGGAACAGCAGGGACTATGGTCGTCACGGCCGTCACTGCATTCATTGTTATGGCTGCAGCTTGTTGAGGCTATGAGCCGCATCTACTGCTTGTGAAGCTAGAAAGAGAGTGATGACATGTGATGGCCAAGATTGGCCAAGTCCATTTTACAGCCGCCAAAAACTTTGTACACATACACCATTCAGCATAGCATCGAAGTCAACCTCAAACTAAGTCGCAAGGATTTGTGAAATGTACTTGTATCTTCCGCAGAGGCTTTCGCACTCACTCTTCCAGACAGTTCTGAAACTATGAGTGTGGACTTTTGGTGACTTCACCAGACAACAATTGCAAAGTATGGCAGATGCGTGGAACAAGTTTCAAGGTGTGATTTCTCTCCACGAAAGAGAGGTACAAGAGATAGACTAAAATAGACCAAGACAAACAGATGGGTGGCATGGTCTTGGCTTCATTGCGTATCCAAACCCAAACGTGCCGCAAGGCGGTTCAAGGCGGTTCGACTGGCTTCATTAGCAACTGCTGTCAATATGACTTGTCTGGACTGATAGCCATAGTCCTTGTACTTTGCCTTTGAATCGCATCGTGAATGCAGCGCTTTCGAAGCAACTGCCGGGCTGCACCTAGTCTCCAGATTCGACTCACGGCGTGACACTGGGCAGATGATGGCAGATGTAGATGCAATTTCGTTTTCCATTCTCCCATACGGCCCATATGGCCCATCTTCCTGCCATATTCTGTCACTATGAATGGCATGGCTCCAAGGCGACCTGAGACCTCCATCAAGATCTCAAACGGGTCAAGCACCATTGATTGAAATCTATCGCATACGATGCGGGCATCGCTTGCATCATTCGCTTCATATTTTTGATTTTAATATATTGTAATGTAATATTTTTAATGGATGATGATTTTGGATGTGCATCGTACAGAAATGGTGAGAGCATCAGCAACTCAAGATTTGGCTCAGAAAACTTTGAAGTTTGGGCGGGTGCACGTGGAGAGATCAGAATGCGGTGTCCTCCATTGGTGAAATCCAGGCAGTCAAGATTCAATTTGAAGTACCATGAACCATTCCACCATCCAGCTGTCCACCTACGTCGTACTGACCTTGTAGCGTGGAAATAAGGAAAAAAAAACATCCATTAGCAAAGAAGGCCACCAGACGGCCACCAGACTGAAGCCCAAGTTCAATTGAAGCGCTGAGAATCAACAGAGCCTGCCACAGATCAACATAGATTGACTTATCCGATGGGCTCCTGCTAATGATGTTAATGTTTAAGGCAAGACCAGGAAAGGGCTGATCCTAGGGTCCTAGTGGATGGACAATCACCCTCAAATGTCTCAAGCACCTTCAACATCAAAGTCTTTAATGCTTAGGTTGGATCTGCACATTATATGTCAAGTATATTACTTGTGCAACATTGTGCAACTTGCGACTTGGAAGTGACCCGGAGAGCTTGAAGGCACCCCCCAAGAGTTTCTGTTGAAGTCGAGAAGATCCTGCACACGAAGTGTTGCGATCGGGAGCATGTGAAGACACAGAACACACACCAAGACTTCCGTGTCGCAGACGGAGTGCAGCAAGTGTTCTTATCGGTGACCTCTCGAAGGAACCATAACATCTCATGCATCTCCAAGGCAACAATGTTTTGAGCATTCCTGCCGCTGTTCAAATCTTCCACAGCGTTGGTTGTGAGCATCGTGGAAGAACCTACCTAGACATGAGAAACACGTTTGTGGTTTGCGAGCGATGCAGTCTTGAAAATGCACCTTGGCCGTGCAGCATGGGTCAATAATAGTGATGACAGCGATGACACGTTCGGGGACTGCAATAGGCTATCAAGTTGACCCTTGAACACTTGGAGAAAAGGGGGCATGCGATATGATACCTGCCATCCTTTAAACCCTGAGTACAACAAGATTAAGCAAGCAACTCGCCTTGTGAATGTTTGCTTTTTCTCACATGCACACGGGATGACAACAGCTTTCATTTCCACTTGTTCCTTTCTCTCTGGATCTGAATTCTACACTTGTTGCCTACACTTGCCCTTCGCGAAGCAGCAGTGCAGGAAAAGGCATCGGCACTTGGGGAATAGCCGCAACTGCGCACGCAGCAGACATTTTCAAGAGAGATCTGGAATGCTTGCTGCTAATGGATAAGTGTAGCTGCAGATTGCAACTGCATGTTGCCCGTTCAGGTTTGCCAGCCTTTATCTAGATCCTACAGACAAAGTCATCCAAGCAAATCTGCATACGCGTTGAGTTTCCTTGCCTTCGAACATGTGTTTGTTTCTTTCCGGGACCACCTAGTGGTTGAATTTGTGCACGAGATCAAACAGGCATCCAATCTTGTGAATGTTTGTTTTTTCTCACATGCACATGGGATTGCAACAGCTTTCAAATCCAGTTGTTCCTGTCTCGCTTGGTCTGAATTCTACAATAATTGTTGCCTACACTTGCCCTTCGCGAAGGAGCCGTGCAGCAGTGCCGCCGACCTTTAGCTAGATCCTACCGACAAATCATCCAAGCAAATCTGCATACGCGTTGAGTTTCCTTGCCTTCGAACATGTGTTTGTTTCTTTCTGGGACCACCTAGTGGTTGAATTTGTGCACGAGATCAAACAGGCATACAATCTTGTGAATGTTTGCCTTTTCTCACATGCACACGGGATGGCAACAGCTTTCAAATCCACTTGTTCATTTCTCTCTGGATCTGAATTCTACAATAATTGTTGCCTACACTTGCCCTTCGCGAAGCAGCCGTGCAGAAAAAGGCAGCATCACTGGGGGAATAGCCGCAACTGCGCACGCAGCAGACATTTTCAAGAGAGATCTGGAATGCTTGCTGCCAATGGACAAGTGTAGCTGCAGATTGCAACTGCGTGTCTACTTTCCCCCATTCCCAGGGCCGTCTGCTGCATGCTCTGCTTGCAAAGAATTCGGAGCCAGTTTCAGCCGTAAAGATACCCTTGTGCTGCAGCCCTTGAGCATGCGAAATATGCGAAGGGTTTTTTCTTTGGAAAATTGTTTCTGCGCATTGTTGGGCTCTTCAGGGTTGCCTGTTCAGGCTTGCCATTTTTCAGCTAGATCCTGGACACAAGTTGACACAAGCCAGCTGAAAAAATCTGCACACGCGCTGAGTGTCCTGGCCTTGGAACAGGTATTTGTTGCTTTCCAGGACCTCTTGACATCCAGCAACATTGGTTTGAATTTATGCGCTTTCCCGATCTAAATCAGCATGAAACCAGACAAGCAACCAATCTTGTGAACGTGTGCTTTTCTCGCAAGCACACCGGATGACAGCATTATTGTCGATGTTCGTCGATGTTCGTGGCTTCTCTCACGTGAGTCAGGGAGATCCACGCCAAACATCGCCAAAAGAACTGAAGAAGCAACAATCCCGAGGAATCCATGCCTGGCCGTGGTCGGCTTCAGAAGGGAGTGTCGGATGTGTCGGCTCTTCACAGCCGTTGTTCAGCACCAACGAAGCAGCACAAAAGGAAGCACGCTTGGCATGTTGAGCACACCTTTGCCGCTGCAGAGTGCGCATGTTTCTTAGGGGCGATTAATCTGATTAATGGATCAAAAGCCGCAGCATGTAACATGCTGCGCTATGTCGTGCTCTTCTCGAACAAGACTCGCCTTGGTGAAGCCAAAGAATGCCAAAGATGAAACACGGCATACAACCAAACATGTACTGAAAGCACAAGCAGATGTGAACAATATCGAACAAGTCCCTAACCCCGGGCCCAGCATTTTCCCCATCCTGCATGCTGCTAGTGTAGTCTTGGAACGAACACCACGGAATCTACGATGTTTGTCTTGAACCACCTTAGCCTTAGGACCTTAGGGTACACCGAGGTTGCCTTGACACAAAGACCATGGCCGCCATGGCTGCCATGGAAAACAAAGGCCATGGAGGTCATGGACGGTCGAAGCCATGTGTAAGATCTGTGCCTTAAGCATCCTTGTGTCCCACCTTGATACATCTTCGTTTAAACCTTAAGTATCCTTGAGTGCTGCAAGCTGTTCGGATCTGCGCGGTGTTTCTCTGCAAGCCCTGGGAGTGCGGAGGCTGTCCTGTCATATTGCAATTTGGTCTAGCCTCCGGTTGAAACATGTTGAAGCAGCTTGCAGTTTGGACGCAAGTGTAGCTGAGTTGCAATGAGACTTTGTGGGGCTTCCTGTGAGATTTGCGACTGCGACTTGTAAAACGTGAAATCGATTTTAAACTCCCCCACGAGCTCCCTATTTTCAGGTTTCGATGCCGCACTGAGCTTCCACGAGCGCCCTATGTTGGACCCCCTTCTCGGCCAATAGTGCAAGTCAAAGTCCCTGACAATTCTGTCCTGTTCTGAAGTGTCTCAACTTTGTTTTCGCGAGAAATCTTCACCCATCGAAGTTTTCTATTTGAAAGCTACACCAAGAAGATGTCGATGCATGCAGTACATATGTGGCTGATCGACGATATCCAAGCTAGCTTAGTGCTTGCATGGCTCCAAAGCATCTCAGAGAGTATCCTTAGGCATTCGCCCAATATCTGGGCGATGAAAATTCCAGAAAGAGAGATCACGGCAATGTTTGGAATGATCTTTTCCAATTTTTCCAATAGCCAGAATGTTTCTGTGGCTAACAAGCCGTCGCACCATGGGTTTGGATCAAATCCCAGGTAGTGTCTATAGAGAGTCATCCCCCCATTTTGGCACATCACCGTGCGACGCTTGGCCCATATCCGAACACTTCAAATGATGAGTTAGAATATGTTAAAATCCTGAAAATTGGACAGCTATCAAGCCTATCAATCAAATTTTGTTCAGCAAAAATATGGAAATGACCTTCGCTCCTGCAAACAGGTCCCCATTCCAAAACTGCCAGCATAAGTAGCTGGCGTAGCTGGTTGGTTCCAATCCAAAATCCAGATGTGATGAACACTGCGGGCACATGCCGCTTAGTGTTTTGAGCTGGAACATCCATTTTGAAGAGAATTTGGCAGCAGATTCCTGCTTGTGAACCATTGCTGAAAGAACCCTGAAGCGGTGGGCTGTACAGGAGAGGCTGGTAAGACCAAGAGGTCAATGCCATTCAATGTCCGTGGTTTTCATGCTAAACGCCAGCCCGACGCTCATAGCCATCCCACAGCAGCAAACTGTAGAAACATGCTCTGCGGATCTAGCTGCAATCACTGCATTCATCACGATGTGGCACCAGTCTCAGTGGTCATGGAACGGAGAACTTGAACATGCTTGAACCTGTGTAACCTTTGACCAATGATGGAGCTTGAATCAAACAATCTTTTAGACTATTGTCCATTTGTTGCTGCCAACTCACAGCGGTGATGCCGGTGATTCCTGCCCAATCCCCTGTGCAATGCTTGATGCGTTGCAGTAGTTTCTTGTTGCTAGAGGCTTTGCTGCCGCACCGTGCATGACGTCTTCTGCACCGGCGGTGAGTGAACACCCATTTTATCAACATCCATTTCGCCATGCAGATTGCATTGTTCAGAGTTGTGCAGAAGCACAGCTTGTTCTCAATCTTGGTCGGGTATTGACCGTTGATGATCAAGCTGATGTCTCATTTCTGCGATCCAGAGGCAACGGAAAGCATTATCGTCAAAACCGTTAAAAACTCAATCGGCATTTCGTTTGGGCTTGTGCGTGCCGGGGCCATGACAAATTTCTTATTGGATCTCATTGGAAAGCCACTGTTTTCCGGAAAGTTACAGAAGGTTCCAGTGTGCTGCGTCTTGGTTCCGTGTTCGCCGGACTTGCCTGCGAAGTGCATTCGCGCTTGCAATGATTGAGGTGCTTGGATTGATGTGTTTGAACATCAGTTTGCCGGTGCTGTTTTATCATTGTTCTCACACTTGTCAGCAGTATCATGTACCACCAGTGACAAAATGAGTTGGTCCTTTACAATTCTTCCGAGCAGATGGGAAACATGAGTGGTTTTGGTGCTCGTTCGACTGGTATCGACGGTCCCTTAACAAGGCTGCCAGGGTCATGCATTGAGCTCATTGGCAAAACTCCCAGGTGATCCATTGATAGCATCCACAAGCAGCTAGTCTTGGAACGGAGTTTTAGCCGGGTGATTTGGGTGAATCTTGATTGCCTTTGCCTGGCATGTGCCCCATGCAGATTCCGCATTGAGATTGGTGCAACGCCTGCCACCAGACTTAGATACGACCGTGGGAAAAATGTCAACAGTTCTGAAATTGAGATGTTTGTCCAGAGGCCAATTCCTAGGTAGAAAGGGTTGGAGCTAGGGATTTCTGGAGTCACCAAGGAAGCATAGCATGACCGGCTTCACTTGTGTAGATGTGTAAATGACAGTCTTGAAAGCTGATACATGCTCGATTCATTGGCATGTCATCACAAATGCCGCTTAGTGTTTTGAGCTGGAACATCCATTTTGAAGAGAATTTGGCAGCAGATTCCTGCTTGTGAACCATTGCTGAAAGAACCCTGAAGCGGTGGGCTGTACAGGAGAGGCTGGTAAGACCAAGAGGTCAATGCCATTCAATGTCCGTGGTTTTCATGCTAAACGCCAGCCCGACGCTCATAGCCATCCCACAGCAGCAAACTGTAGAAACATGCTCTGCGGATCTAGCTGCAATCACTGCATTCATCACGATGTGGCACCAGTCTCAGTGGTCATGGAACGGAGAACTTGAACATGCTTGAACCTGTGTAACCTTTGACCAATGATGGAGCTTGAATTAAACAATCTTTTAGACTATTGTCCGTTTGTTGCTGCCAACTCACAGCGGTGATGCCGGTGATTCCTGCCCAATCCCCTGTGCAATGCTTGATGCGTTGCAGTAGTTTCTTGTTGCTAGAGGCTTTGCTGCCGCACCGTGCATGACGTCTTCTGCACCGGCGGTGAGTGAACACCCATTTTATCAACATCCATTTCGCCATGCAGATTGCATTGTTCAGAGTTGTGCAGAAGCACAGCTTGTTCTCAATCTTGGTCGGGTATTGACCGTTGATGATCAAATTGATGATCAAGCTGATGTCTCATTTCTGCGATCCAGAGGCAACGGAAAGCATTATCGTTAAAACCGTTAAAAACTCAATCGGCATTTCGTTTGGGCTTGTGCGTGCCGGGACCATGACAAATTTCTTATTGGATCTCATTGGAAAGCCACTGTTTTCCGGAAAGTTAGGTTCCCAAAAGGTGCCCGAAAGGCAAGTTGAAAGATACCGTGGTGAGAGCTTTGCCAAGGCAAATATATAATTGCCATAATTTATACAGTATTTATACTTGCCTTTCCTCGAAAATCAATTGTAAATGGGATAAACATGTGCCAGTTCTCCTGAATCACCAGTGCTTGAGTTGAGAAGAGCAGCGGTTCAGTGCAATGGCGACTTTGAAGGACCAAATCCCGTGCCAGAGTTGCTGGTTCTAGCAGTGCAGGCGACATTTCAAAATGCCTTGCTTAGCAATGCTACAAAGTTCACTGAGCGCATTGGCATGTCCAAGCGCCAGAGTCCAGGCAGAAAAATCATACAAGTTAACAATGTTAACAGCTAGGCCAGTTGGGCCATTGCCTTGCCTTGCCTTTGAATTGGACAACTTGTCTCTCCCAGACTAGAGCCTGAGGTGGTGCATTTGCGGTGCAAAAGTCTAGCTGCATCAAGGTCAATTGCGTGGCACTTGAAGCTGTGTCAGGAAACCATAGGACAACTCTCAGTCGCAAGAGTCAGAAGTGCAATTCTCAAAGAATATCAGAGCAGATTTCAGTAACGACGACCTGGATGCGGGCAGGGCATTCGTCCTTGCGGGCACGTGTTGATAACTTAATTCCGACCATTTCTCTCTTTCCAGCTATGGCGGGTCCATGCAGAGGGCACCAAGCAGGGCTTGTGTACAAGGACAGTAAATTGGTAAATCAAATCACACGAACATATTGATCAAGCACAACCGAAGTCGCCGCAATTCCGGTACAAGGATTCTAGCTGCATCAAGGTCAATTGCGTGGCACTTGAAGCTGTGTCAGGAAACCATAGTACAACTCTCAGTCGCAAGAGTCAGAAGTGCAATTCTCAAAGAATATCAGAGCAGATTTCAGTAACGACGACCTGGATGCGGGCAGGGCATTCGTCCTTGCGGGCACGTGTTGATAACTTAATTCCGACCATTTCTCTCTTTCCAGCTATGGCGGGTCCATGCAGAGGGCACCAAGCAGGGCTTGCGTACAAGGACAGTAAATTGGCAAATCAAATCGCACGAACATATTGATCAAGCACAACCGAAGTCGCCGCAATTCCGGTACAAGGATTCTAGCTGCATCAAGGTCAATTGCGTGGCACTTGAAGCTGTGTCAGGAAACCATAGTACAACTCTCAGTCGCAAGAGTCAGAAGTGCAATTCTCAAAGAATATCAGAGCAGATTTCAGTAACGACGACCTGGATGCGGGCAGGGCATTCGTCCTTGCGGGCACGTGTTGATAACTTAATTCCGACCATTTCTCTCTTTCCAGCTATGGCTGGTCCATGCAGAGGGCACCAAGCAAGGCTTGTGTACAAGGACAGTAAATTGGCAAATCAAATCGCACGAACATATTGATCAAGCACAACCGAAGTCGCCGCAATTCCGGTACAAGGATTCTAGCTGCATCAAGGTCAATCGCGTGGCACGCATCTTTTTAGGACGCAATGCACGAACTCTTAGTGGGAGATGTTCGTGGTGCAATGCCAAATGAACATCAGAACTTGGTCCTGTTTACACCTGCTAATACTAGCATCGCATTCATTCCTAGCTAAATTTGAAAGTTGCAATGTTTAACCGGTATAGGCATCACATAGATTCTTAGGTATGTCCAGTGCTTTATTGAAACGGACCTCACCTGTGTTTGCAGCTTTGACTGGTCACTGTAATACAACCAACAAGCGCTTTATCGAAGGGACAACAAGCAACCATTACGACAAAAGCAGCATCTTTTTTCTATGTGATAGCTCGTTGGCCGTTGCGTCCATTCACCACATTCCTTGAACTATTCTGCACAGTTTGTAGTGTCTAGGATGGTGGAGAGCAAAGGCTGACCCAATGTCAGCAGCCTGTGAGAGTCCAGTGTTCGTGGCAAATTCCTCCAAATAAAGCAGCTGAAGATGTCCAGCGTTGCAGGGCAAAAGCTCAGTATGACTTGACAATTCAGCGTGGCTTTGAGAAGACATGTGCTCATCTGAGGTGTGCCAATTCCATGAACACGGACCACCCACTGCAGTCTTTGAGCTCTTTTGAAGTCCTTGAATCCTTGAACCAAATTGCTCATTGCTCCAGGAATCTCCAGGAGCCTCCAGGAATCTCCAGGGTTCAGAATTTTCTCTTCAAAAGGCTCTTTCCATCTGCCAAGGACCTAAGGACCTCGCCCAGGTCGTCCAATGGTCGTCCAATTGCTTTCCTGATTCGTGCGGTGTTCCTATCAGTCCCGTCGATAAACTTCCAAAATTTGCATGTGCCGCATGAGCTTGACGCTTAGATTTCCGGGCGTGGCAGACTAGGGCCAGGTTCGTCAACATGATCAGTTTTGAAGGATCCAATGCATTCTTTTCCATATGCTTATTAGACCTCAAGCAGTGAATTTTCCAAAGAATCGAAGATCACTAGACAATTCTTTCACTAGTAGTTGATTCTTCGAAGAGCACAACAAAGCAATGTTTTGTGCGATGCAGCGTGAGTTTTTCAGTGCAGATATGCTTGCAAATGTGCACCATTTACAATATTGTCGGTCCTTCGCGGCGCTCGTAACTGGCTGAAGTGGGGACTGGATGTGACACCACATCTTTTGCCCCACAGTTGCCTTCGGGGGTTCTTGAAACCAGTAGCACCCATCGCGAAATAGCTGCAAGAGCTGCAAGAGCTGCAAGAGCTGCAGCATTGCGCAACCAATTCTCAACATATTCTGCTCGATGTGATAGTCTCTTGAACAGCCAGAGCACTTTGGCAGATTCTTGTCATAAATCTACGTGGGACGTGTGGCGGCACATTGCAAAGATTGTAAGTGTAAAATTGGCTGCTTTGAGGTGAGGGCAGGTGGGCACATCCAAATCCTGTGAAGAGAACATCGGAAGGCATTTGAAGACAGAGGTGGTTTGTACCGACTTACAAACATGTACGAACTATGTATTGTTTTTTTTTGCCCCAGACCTAGTGTGTTTGCCGGCGGTATCACCTTGGATGCGCCAAAGCTGGCTCAAAGGACAGAGAAGACAAGAAGACTCGGCAGCATGACACCGAGCATTCTGCGATGAAATTGATGCGCATGTTCCAAGAGCTTCCTGAACATGGCACATCCTGCTTCCCAAGAGTTCACTTTAAGCAACACATCAAACTGAACAAACCATGTGGCACAGGAAGTGAATTCCCATGATGTAGCTCAGCACAACTCACAGCAGTTGACAGCATACAGCTGCTGTCCCTTCGGGCCAAGGCTGGGCATCAGAGCTGAGAGTAAATGCTGCTTCAAGCTATGTCAAATTCCATCATATAATCAATTGATATCAGGTCCGGGATAGGCTATGTCACTCCTGTGAGACACTCAACATCTCTCAATTTCAATCCTCGCGAAACATAGGGGACTCTCATTGGACACATTTGTGAGACCCTGCAAACACTCAATGGACACTTCTGTATTAAGACACTCTTTGAAGGCAGGCACTCTTCTGAGCCACTCCTAGAAGACACCTTGGTCAGACACTTAGAAGTAGGCATTGTAGCGCACTTTCGAAAGGTATCTCTTTAAGACATTTTTTTTCCACTCCTGGAAGGCACCAGTCAACCACCTGGAGTGCTTCCGGTCAGGCTAATGTGAGAGGCTGTCCTTTCTGCCAGCACTGCCAAGTGGGTGATTCTGGTTGAAGGACAACTAAAATCAACCAATGGTTGATAAATGTTGATAAGTTGACATCCTTCAGTTCCATTTGGCTACACTGTGTTACACTCACTGTATATGAGCGATCTCGTGATCTCAGACCAGTTTTGTTGTCTTGGTTGAGCAGGTTGGAGAAAGAGGAACTGAAGGTTGAAACCATTCAAACCTGCCACAGGGTGTCGAATTTGCTTCATGATGACGAATTGGCACCCAGGAGTTTGGGATTTCACCAAGGGGGTGGTAAAGCTAGAACCGCTTCACTTTACTTGTTCATATGATTTATATTGATTTAGAATGATTTATATTTAATTTCTGTGAAAATTCTGTTCGAAGCCAAAGCTGCTTCCAAATCCTGAGATCGCGCGCAGTAGAGAAAGAGGTCTGGTGCTCAAGAAACTCATTAGTCATATTTTTATATGAGTCACGGTCAAAATGGTTGAAGAATCTTGAAGACCACTTTAGTATTGCGGGAGAGATGTGCAGGAAACACTGTAAAGCGATATGCCCCCCCCAAAAAAGATACCCGATAATAGCAACTACGTAGATGTAAAGGATTTTGACAGGAGCTCACATATTTTTCACGTAGTCCTGCCCGCTGGGATCTAGATATTTTGAAATCTCTTCAGCTTTGTGCTTGGCTCAAAAGGACTTGCGCACCAACTAAGACATGACGATGATGATCTGATGATCTGATAATCTGATGATCTGATGATCTATGATGATCTATATGCATTTGGTTGAGAACAATACCAAAGAAGTTAGAGAAGCGGACCTACGTACAAACTGAGACTCAGCTCCAACAGAGGGTGTTTGTGTGAGTCTATGACTTTGTGTCGCACAGGGCACCACCATCAGCAAATTTAAACACCTTGCTGAATTAGACCCTTCGAATTCAAATATTTCAATATCATGAAACCTATCTAGCAGGGCTTCAATGTGGCCTTTGCCGAGATAGCATCGTGTGAGGCCTGCAGTTGACATCTGCTTCGAAGTTGGTATGTAGTTGATCCTTTCTGACGTTGATCGCTTCTTGTTTGCTAAAAATGCCAAAGTTTCTTTCGTAACACAACGTTTAATTGATCAGTTTGCCAGCAGGAACTTGACATGTCTTCCTGTTCTCACATCCTTTTCTTCAGGTTTAAATCAGTGGGGACAACTACAGTAAGATTTATTGACAGATCTACAGGCTGAAGGCGTGCTTTTGAAATTGATGCTTCAAGTGCCAGATGCATTGCACCGACTCAGCTGCAAGTCCCAAAGAGGAGAAGCAGACAGGGCTGCGGATACGATGCTGTGAAGATGTGAAAAGGTCATCAGTTCTGTACTCACAGATTTTTGATGAGAAATTGCATCATATAACATATTAGTGTGTAGTACACATCCTTACATTTTTGATTGACTTAATTTAGATAATTCATATTGTGTTATATAATGTCAAACTGATAATATTGATTCATTTGAATTCTCAGTGAGTGTTTGAAGACCACGTAATGCAATCTTATGAAGACAATCAGAGCCATGACCCCCATATTCCTGTGTGTGTCCACAGCAGGAGCCACTGTCTTTGCGACGTTTGCGCGAATCCCTATCGTACGACTGCCTGATTGTGCTCAGTTGAAATGGTGCCAGCCGATTTGGAGCAATTTCGACTGCTATTCAGTATTTTGTTCTTGAACAAGTAAATCGCAGTAGATCGTAGATGATCGTAGTAGCATACTTCAACATGCATTGGATGCCCTGCTTCACTTATTTAAACCTTGTGCATTATTGTGCCCACAAAACTGGCCCTCGTTATTTCAACTCCTTCCAACAAGACTGACTTGCACTGGTGGCCTTGAACCCTTCCATGACCGATTGAAATGGATTGAACCGATGCGAGGGTCCACACTGATGTATATAGCAACAGCAAACGCTTTGCAACGCCAGGAGTTTGGAACGATTGGAGCGTCAACGTCACGCGTGGGAGCCTTTGTAGAAGAGGGCTCTCCGTGCATCTGCACGGAGTGTCCTTGGCCCAACTGGGGCTGTGTTGGCCGATGTCAGTTTTGCCCTTGTTCAGTTATTCAATGTTATTTGATGTTATTTGAATTTTGAACTTTTGACATTCTGAGGCTAAGGGATCGATTCGAAGCCTATCCCGGAGGCATGATCTGATCTGACGGATGCTTCTGAAGAACTTTTCCAGTCGAAGGTGTGTTGAAGAGCGGCGGTCGAGCATGGCAGATAAAATTTGCTTGCATGGCTGGGACACTTGACGGATCGCGAACCTTCCGAAACGCAAACAACCAAGGAATTCCCAACCAGCAAGAGCTGGCAACCTGCAAACCATTCTTCAATGCTCTGCCATGTTCTTCGATGATGCTTTCATTTAGGCTTTCAAAGGGCTGCATTGCAACAGCATGGGACAGGTTTGGGCAATTCTTCCGAGAATTTGACTGGTGAAGGCCGTGAAGGTCTGCCTCTTAGCCTTCCAAAACCAAGCTTCAACGAAAGAAGTATGAATCTAGGCTCCCTCTAGTTACTCCGTGCAAGCTTTGGCAATGTTTGATATGTTTGGTAACCCAACTAACTACACTGGAATTCAATCTGAAGAGTCATAATAACTCATAACTGTCAGACTGTACAACGACAACTCATTGTTTCCTGTATGTCCCATGATCTTTCCATTTTTGCAGAGTGCCCAAGCGACAAAAGCCCTTTCCTTGCTTCCAATTCCGCGGTTCAGAGCTTGTCACAATGACCATGGCTCTTCGCAAGAACGTCATGCTGCTTTTGCTGGGTGTGTGCTTTGCCGATCTCCCGCAAGATACAACCATGCACGGAGCACAAGACGCAACAAATGTGAACGAAAAGTCCGTCCCCACTTCTGCAGGCCATCTCCGTGGATCTGTTTTGAAGACAATCACCACTGAGCAAGATTCTGCCATTCAAGGTGCGGTGGTTAAAAGTGCTACTGCAGAAACACAGACTGGCGTGCCATTGTCATTGAAGAAGTCTGGCATCCCTAGTGGTGCAGCTCCCTCTTGTCCTTGTGGCAAGCGCTGCACTCAAACCCGTCGAATCACTGCAGGTCAGTTCGCTTGTGTTCGCTGGGAGTGCTCCAAATGCTTGAAGATGCTAGTGCCGGAGGAGTCGCAATCTGGCAATGCACTTGATGGGAACGCAGTGAGCTTGATGTCCCTGCAGAACGTGGAGGTTGAGAATGCCACTGCAGAAGCACAGACTGGCGTGCCATTGTCATTGAAGAAGTCTGGCATCCCTAGTGGTGCAGCTCCCTCTTGTCCTTGTGGCAAGCGCTGCACTCAAACCCGTCGAATCACTGCAGGTCAGTTCGCTTGTGTTCGCTGGGAGTGCTCCAAATGCTTGAAGATGCTAGTGCCGGAGGAGTCACAAGCTGGCGATGCACTTGATGGGAACGCAATGAGCTTGATGTCCCTGCAGAACGTGGAGGTTGAGAATGCCACTGCAGAAACACAGACTGGCGTGCCATTGTCATTGAAGAAGTCTGGCATCCCTAGTGGTGCAGCTCCCTCTTGTCCTTGTGGCAAGCGCTGCACCCAAACCCGTCGAATCACTGCAGGTCAGTTCGCTTGTGTTCGCTGGGAGTGCTCCAAATGCTTGAAGATGCTAGTGCCGGAGGAGTCGCAAGCTGGCAATGCACTTGATGGGAACGCAATGAGCTTGATGTCCCTGCAGAACGTGGAGGTTGAGAATGCCACAGCAGAAACAAAGACTGGCGTGCCATTGTCATTGAAGAAGTCTGGCATCCCAGTGGTGCAGCTCCCTCTTGTCCTTGTGGCAAGCGCTGCACTCAAACCCGTCGAATCACTGCAGGTCAGTTCGCTTGTGTTCGCTGGGAGTGCTCCAAATGCTTGAAGATGCTAGTGCCGGAGGAGTCGCAAGCTGGCAATGCACTTGATGGGAACGCAGTGAGCTTGATGTCCCTGCAGAACGTGGAGGTTGAGAATGCCACCGCAGAAGCACAGACTGGCGTGCCATTGTCATTGAAGAAGTCTGGCATCCTTAGTGGTGCAGCTCCCTCTTGTCCTTGTGGCAAGCGCTGCACTCAAACCCGTCGAATCACTGCAGGTCAGTTCGCTTGTGTTCGCTGGGAGTGCTCCAAATGCTTGAAGATGCTAGTGCCGGAGGAGTCACAAGCTGGCAATGCACTTGATGGGAACGCAATGAGCTTGATGTCCCTGCAGAACGTGGAGGTTGAGAATGCCACTGCAGAAACACAGACTGGCGTGCCATTGTCATTGAAGAAGTCTGGCATCCCTAGTGGTGCAGCTCCCTCTTGTCCTTGTGGCAAGCGCTGCACCCAAACCCGTCGAATCACTGCAGGTCAGTTCGCTTGTGTTCGCTGGGAGTGCTCCAAATGCTTGAAGATGCTAGTGCCGGAGGAGTCGCAAGCTGGCAATGCACTTGATGGGAACGCAATGAGCTTGATGTCCCTGCAGAACGTGGAGGTTGAGAATGCCACAGCAGAAACAAAGACTGGCGTGCCATTGTCATTGAAGAAGTCTGGCATCCCCAGTGGTGCAGCTCCCTCTTGTCCTTGTGGCAAGCGCTGCACTCAAACCCGTCGAATCACTGCAGGTCAGTTCGCTTGTGTTCGCTGGGAGTGCTCCAAATGCTTGAAGATGCTAGTGCCGGAGGAGTCGCAAGCTGGCAATGCACTTGATGGGAACGCATGAGCTTGATGTCCCTGCAGAACGTGGAGGTTGAGAATGCCACTGCAGAAACACAGACTGGCGTGCCATTGTCATTGAAGAAGTCTGGCATCCCTAGTGGTGCAGCTCCCTCTTGTCCTTGTGGCAAGCGCTGCACTCAAACCCGTCGAATCACTGCAGGTCAGTTCGCTTGTGTTCGCTGGGAGTGCTCCAAATGCTTGAAGATGCTAGTGCCGGAGGAGTCACAAGCTGGCAATGCACTTGATGGGAACGCAATGAGCTTGATGTCCCTGCAGAACTTGGAGGTTGAGAATGCCACTGCAGAAACACAGACTGGCGTGCCATTGTCATTGAAGAAGTCTGGCATCCCTAGTGGTGCAGCTCCCTCTTGTCCTTGTGGCAAGCGCTGCGCTCAAACCCGTCGAATCACTGCAGGTCAGTTCGCTTGTGTTCGCTGGGAGTGCTCCAAATGCTTGAAGATGCTAGTGCCGGAGGAGTCACAAGCTGGCAATGCACTTGATGGGAACGCAATGAGCTTGATGTCCCTGCAGAACGTGGAGGTTGAGAATGCCGCTGCAGAAGCACAGACTGGCGTGCCATTGTCATTGAAGAAGTCTGGCATCCCTAGTGGTGCAGCTCCCTCTTGTCCTTGCGGCAAGCGCTGCGCTCAAACCCGTCGAATCACTGCAGGTCAGTTCGCTTGTGTTCGCTGGGAGTGCTCCAAATGCTTGAAGATGCTAGTGCCGGAGGAGTCACAAGCTGGCAATGCACTTGATGGGAACGCAATGAGCTTGATGTCCCTGCAGAACGTGGAGGTTGAGAATGCCGCTGCAGAAGCACAGACTGGCGTGCCATTGTCATTGAAGAAGTCTGGCATCCCTAGTGGTGCAGCTCCCTCTTGTCCTTGTGGCAAGCGCTGCACCCAAACCCGTCGAATCACTGCAGGTCAGTTCGCTTGTGTTCGCTGGGAGTGCTCCAAATGCTTGAAGATGCTAGTGCCGGAGGAGTCACAAGCTGGCAATGCACTTGATGGGAACGCAATGAGCTTGATGTCCCTGCAGAACGTGGAGGTTGAGAATGCCACTGCAGAAGCACAGACTGGCGTGCCATTGTCATTGAAGAAGTCTGGCATCCCCAGTGGTGCAGCTCCCTCTTGTCCTTGTGGCAAGCGCTGCACTCAAACCCGTCGAATCACTGCAGGTCAGTTCGCTTGTGTTCGCTGGGAGTGCTCCAAATGCTTGAAGATGCTAGTGCCGGAGGAGTCGCAAGCTGGCAATGCACTTGATGGGAACGCAGTGAGCTTGATGTCCCTGCAGAACGTGGAGGTTGAGAATGCCACTGCAGAAGCACAGACTGGCGTGCCATTGTCATTGAAGAAGTCTGGCATCCCTAGTGGTGCAGCTCCCTCTTGTCCTTGTGGCAAGCGCTGCGCTCAAACCCGTCGAATCACTGCAGGTCAGTTCGCTTGTGTTCGCTGGGAGTGCTCGCACTGTTAAGCCATGGCCAAGGCCAGCATAGTTGGTCTTTCCAGCGCCATGTCCTGTATGTTTGTACAGTTGCTAGTGTGGCAATTTTGGTGTACAGATTAAGCATGATAAAGCAACACCGCTCTTTAATCATAAGTGTTCGAATCTGGACGCTACCCTGTGGCGCAAGTTTACGTTGAGCTCAGTTTCTGACTCATGCTTTCAGACTGAGCCATTGACTCGCAGATGTCCGCGTCAAAACGTTGGTAGGACAGAATCTGGTGGCCAGCGCTCTTGTTCTTCAAACATCTTCAAACAATCTTGTATCTGGCCTTTGAGATTTGGAGCCTTGAGCGCAGCATGCATGGAAGTGGCCACGGTGAATATAGCCTCGAGCCTTGGAGATTGATAAATTATATTAAATTATAAACAATTATAAATTATATATAAATTATAAATAGTTTTAAGTTGTTTTAAGTTATAAGAAACTGTTGGGTCAAGTCATGTCAAGTCTATTCAGTTTGGCTGACTGACGCCCAGATGGCCGGCGGCAAGGTCGACCTCTATCTCCACGGCTGGGGTGCCCAGTTTGAACACGGCAAATATTGGTACGACACCATTTTGGATCATTTTGGCATGCAGTTTCAGGCCCAGCTTGCCTTGCAGGCAATCAGAATCACCCCCACGGCGTGGCGATGAACTCAGCACTTTAAGTACTTGCCATTTACAACGTCCTGGTTCATCGTTGATACAACTGATTGCACAATTTTCCCGCCACAGTCCACGGCCATTTTGTGTGGAGAGAAGCTTTCCTCAAGAAGAGGGAAGCCATGTTTTCCAGGAATTCTAATTGAAGCTGTGAACCATCTTTTCTACCTGTTCATTCGTTGATATATCATGCGAGTGTATGTCCAAGTATCAGATAGATCCAGTAGGAATTCTGGGACCATGCTGCAAGCCTCAGATAATATGCCGATTATATGCCTTGAACGCCTTAGGTGGTGGAACTGGAGGCGTTGGGAGCTTCACAAGCCCAAGGCGCAGCTTAGATTTAGATTTACGCTTCAGGTCTGGATGGTCTAAGTATGTCCTGGTTGAAGCAACATACACTCAATAATGTTTTTCAGCCTTTCAGCTGAAACTTATTTTGTGTTTCGGTTTGCCAGGGAACCAATGTGGCAGAGCAGCATCGCAGAAGTTCTCCACTTAGAGGGAGAACACGAACGTCAGAATCAAGTCCAATCCCAGTCACTCATAGTGAGTCTGACAAGTATGACAAGTGCAACAAGTGGTCAAACTTCTCGTCAGATCTGGTAAGACTTTTATCATGGAAATCGAATGAAATCTAAGGGTACCCCCCAAAGGTCATCAACCCCTTTGAGAGGCGGCACCTGAGTCTGCTGTGCAAGACTTGCTACTGGTGTGGACAACGCCACTGTTTATTCTGCTCCCCCATTAGCCTGTTGGGCTTGTTGGGCCTGTTGGGTAGTCGGGTTGGGCAGGAACCCAGAGCATGCGGAACTGGCTTTGCTCCACCTTCACCCAGGCAGGGTTCCATGGTCCTGCCTTGGGGGCTACTGACTGCTACAGTAGCCAGCAGTCAGTGCTGCCTTTTGTGCTGCTGTTGTGCTGGCATCAAACTCTGTGGCAGGCAGAGCCAGTCGCGTGACAATGCCTTGGGGTTGGCACTCGAAAGATCTCAGGCAGCATTGCTGTCGTGCGATATGCTAGTGAAATGGCAGTCGTGTTCACGGATCCTGCGAACCTTTCATGTGCTTGTTGAATCTGTTGCTACAGCGATGACAAGTCAGAAGTGACAAACATTGACAAGTGACAAGCAAAGCTTTTCTCCCTCCGGAGTTGTGGCTCAAATATTCCCTGTGCGCGGCGTGCGGGCGCACTTATCTGAACATTTTCAACCATGGGAAATGTTTTGTCATCAATCAACCCTGAGGCCCGGAAGAAGATGGAAGTCCGAACAGCAATTGCCATGAAACGTGCAGCACAGGCATGGGATGCCTGGGGCCATGCAGTCTTTCACTACAGTTTGGTGCCGGGTGTGTTTGCCTTCGGCTTGTGGTATTCGGGTGAGTTTACGATGAATCCGGTGACCCTCTTCTCCAAGATCTTCCTGGCCTAGAGTCAAGGCTTCTGAGGTGCACAGAGGCAGCTGGATGCCGAGAACAGAGCTGCACAGCTGGCAAATTCCACCGAAAGAAAGCTGGGGAAGACTGGAAAGATGTGTACAAGAGGATGAACACACAAAATTTTGAGATATTTTGAGTATACAGCTGAGTCTACAGATCTATTTTGATTATATTGTTATATATAATTATATTATAATTATATATAATATTATAATTATATTATAATATATATATTACTATTCTTAGTATATTTTCTTAGATCACTTTCCTTGCTTACTTTGATTCAAGTTTCAAAGACTCAGCACGGTAGAGATTTCGACGCCGTGGCCGTTGCCCCATAGCCCAATTGCCTATCACCCAGCTCGAACAGTCTCACTTACAAAGCTCGTAGTGAGGGTCACGCCGCGCTACCAGATAAAAAAGTGCATCGATTGCAAAGCGCACATGCAAACTCATTCGCTTGACCATTGCCCTGTGAGACCAAGACAGCCTTTCGGATTCGCAGACTGAAACAGGTTTGAAACAGAGATTCCGAAGAAAGCAATCTGTGCAGGACCACATTGAAGCCCTTCAGCGTGAGCGTGATGAAGCACAGAGGAAAGCTGCAGAGCAAGAGGCCGAGGCAGGACCTGGGCCCGTCTGAGCATCCGACATGTTCCTTGTTATCAATCGTTATCATCGATTTATTTTGATTTAGAGTTTATATTATTTTATGTTCGTATGTTGTTACAAACTATTATGACTATTATGCTACTTGTTTATAATTTGTTTATATTATGGAGTACTTCAGAATTCCTTATTTTCACCGCGCCGTTTGGATCAGATGGCAGGTCTTGAGGCTGACCATGTTGGTGGAGAGATCTGAGGCGCGGAGATCGGCGAACATGTTGGCATCGGCTTGGAGTTTGTCCAAGTTTTTGAGGCGGGGCACTGCGCCCTTCTCGAAGAAAGACAGTCCGCACGCAAGGGGATGGTCGATTGACATGATTAAAAGTGGAATAACGGTGGATTTATTCCATGGTTGGAATCATTTGAAAATCATTTGATTCGATGGATGGTGAAAATGCAACAGGCTGAGCCTCGGTTAAGCCATGCTACCAAGGCGAGAACTGACAGAGGTGCAACGCCTACGGCGTGAGAATCGTGAGGCAAGGGACCAACTGGTGGCCTTGCGCACTGAGGTGCGCCTGAAACGACCCGTCCAGACCGTCCAGACCGTCCAGATGCAGATCTCAAACATTCTCAAACCATCTTGGACCATCTCAGACGTTCTTCATTACGTTCATCGTTCTTCTAACTGACAACTGATGGCCTCGTGTGCTGCAGAAGCTCGAGCTGGACTGCATACCATGTTCTTTATCGTTTTTATCGCATCTCCCCAAATCCTCCAAATTCTATGAGACATATGGAAACATTATGGAAACATATGGAGACTTGCTGGCAGATTGCGTCCCTCTGTCTCAAATACAGCTGTAAATCAACATGGCATTGATGACAATGCCTTCTGTGGCGCTTGTGAGGTGAACCAGACCAGGGGAAACTCTGAGGAAAAGCGCCAGCGCCGGAAACCGAGCAAAGTAAAGAGTTTGAAGAGTTTGAGTTTCAATGCCTGAAGCTTGATGAACTTTGCCAGTCAAACAAAGAATGCAAAAAAGGATCTGACTAAAGTGGATTCGAGACTGGACGACTTGAGGCTTCGAACGCATCATATCAGAACAGCGAGAGCAAATAGAAGCTCTTCAGGACAATTCCAACTGCAATAAACATCTTCCGAGCTGATGCGCATCAGACATGCACATTTCCACAGAATTTCCACACTTTTGCCATCCAGAATCTGCCCACCTGGCAAGAGAACAGGAAGCGAATGGCCTTGCTGAGCGTGAACTCCAGGACACGGATCGGATCTGTCCTCCTGGATCTTTATTTATAACGAATATAATTTTATAATCTGCATACATCTTTATACTGCTTGTACATTTGTAAGGCTCTGTCCATATTGATTGATGAGTTTGAAGCGCCGCCCTTCGTCATGCTGTGATAATTTTATATAATTTTGATCAATTTTGCACAATTTCATTATATTTTACTATTATTTCTGAGAATCTACTTTCTCGCTTTCATTTGCTTTCTCTATCTTTGTCTCAAGACTGTCAGGACCGGGGCACGCAGTCTTCAGACATGGAGACAGCATTGTTCTCGTGCCGCTACTGCATGCTGCAACATCTATGGAGGGCTGGGTGCTGTGTTTTTCCAGGCGATGAAACGAATGAAAGCTACGCTATAATTACATATGATTACATATTATTACTGTATACGCTCTTGGACTTTTGGACTCTTGTCTTGGAAGCTAGCCAGCTAGTTGAGTATAGGAATATTGTGTCATGCATCTTTAGGGCCGCTGGGAATGCAGCAGCTAGGCCCATTCAAAATGATGTGCTCATGGAAGCGATGCACGCGTGAATGGAAATTTGAACATTGTCAATAAACTGTCACCCAGGTGCTTGCAGGAGCGAACAGCACTGCTTCAGTTCATGGTTGACTTGCTCTCTGTGCCAATCCAAGCTAAGAAATGCTTCAATTTCCAGTTGTTGCTGACATGATATTCAGGCATGGCAGATTCATCCACTTTGCCAAATTGACATCTCTATGTATGTTTATAGTTATATAGATATCAATCTGTATTGTGTGATCCATCATTTTGCGTTTGAACATTTGAGGCGCTCCAGACCTTGTTCTACGACCCAACACCTTTTACGCGTTTGCGCTTGAGATCTCCTTCTCCCACCCCTGGTGGCGCAAACTGCCAGGGCCCAAGGTTTACTCAACTTGCTTTCATCCAAGCAATGTGCTTACAGATGTCATATGGGACAGTATATATATATAAAAACCCCAGGCCTTTCATTTTAGCTTGGCCTGTCCTTTACATAGCACTACCAATGCATCACCGGCCCAGAAAACGATCAGAGTAAAAATCAAACGATAACGAGCTTATACATGTAAATGTTCATGAACCCTGAAGATGGTAACCTGCACAGGCCTCCAAAACGATAGCAAAACGATAACAAAAAGGATAACAAAGTAAGAAAACAACGCGAGCATTTGGACGGATACCGACCTGACCGGTTTGAGCATATAACCTTTCGAAGACCTGTATGTTTGATACATAGCGACCGAACATGAAAGGAAATGAATGCAAAAATGACAGGAACATGACAGGAACATGACAGGAACATGAAAGGAACACGAAAGGAACATGAAAGGAACATGAAAGGACATGATTGCAACATGAAAGGACATGAATGCAACATGAAAGGAACAGGAGAGGAAATGAAAACAAAAGATGACATTTGTTGACTTTCGACCAAGGATGCTTTCACACCCGCAGAAAGCTGGAAAATTCAAATGTCTAGTACATAGAGCCCACCACCTGAGAAAACGATACGAGTTAAAAAACGATAACATGATTTGGGGACATTTCAAATAACACGGGTTTTGATACAATCCCACATGCTGTCACTAATGTATGTGTATATATATATATAAATACCAGTAGTACCGCGCAAGGCGGTGGCGGAAGTTTCAAAAATAGGAAACCTATAGGAGAGGTGGGTTGTTGTGAATCACGGATGGCACAGCGAATCCACTGATGGACCGAAAGGTGGTTGGAATGTCGAGCTATTTATTTATCCATCCATCTTTCTATCTATCCATCCATTTGCCTGTCTACCTGCTTATTATTTGTCTATTCATCTCTCTCTCTCTCTCTATGCATCTATCAATCCTTCTAGTTGTCTGTCTACTTATCTATCTGTCTATCTACCTATCCATCTATCTGTCTTTCCATCTATCTGCGAGACGTCCTCAATGTTTGAAGTTGGCAACATCAAAAACGAAGCAATTCTGCGAGACTTGCTTCAAACATGGAAAGTTGAGTGCAGAGCTGACGGCCGCGTGCCAATGTGTTTTGCGATTTTTCTCACTCCATCTGTGTATATAAAGTGCTGCGCATGCCACGCAAAAGTGATGCCAGGTCATACGAAGTGCTGCACCTGTCACGCAAAATCATCTGAGATCATCTTAGAAAACCTGAAGATCTGACGCTCCAAAATGCAACCCCTCTCAAGAAATCAGTGCCCTGACCTCCTAACATCTCTGATGAACATGTCTCTTGTACTGCTCCTGCCACGCGAAATGCATTTTTCCAGATCCTCTTCAAATGTCCCACGCCTGCAATCGTTTTTGGAAATCCCTCACGTTTTGCCCACTTTTGGCGGGGTGCAGAATCCCTTACTTTTTCGATATCTCAACGTGAGGTGTCTTTTGCTTTTTCACTTGCAAACGTGCTTCGCGCCACAACTGCGTGCAACTTTTCATCTCTCATCTGGCGACATGGCTGGGCACCCGCCGCTTTAGCGAGCCTCCTTTTCGACCCTCCGGAGCCACAACTCATTGGAAAAACACAGTGAATCGCGACTTTCCTACCTTTTTGCGCACCTGCATCTTCTTTCTTCTGATTCTTTCGCTTCTCTGATCTTTTCTCTTCTCTTCTCTTCTCTTCTCTCCTCTCTTACCACCTTTGTCCATATTGTCGGAAGTTTATGGAAGTTGACTTCTCAACTTCCTTCGAGAATAATACGTATCTATATGATACTTTTTTCTTCTATATGTCATGTGGTTAAAAAAATGTTCCCTATATATTCCTGTAGGAGTTTGATGGAGTTTGTCACACCAGGTGCTGGACGCAGGCGAGCAGCTTCCAGAGAGACCTGGCACAGGTTGGGCCGTTATCCTTTAACTATCCGGGTTTCGAATGGTGATGGGTCCAATATTGGTTCACCATGGTTCAATATTGTTCACTTTTGCATTCGATACGACCAGTCAAGCCGCTGGAAGGCATTCCGGATGCTACGCCTGCGCTTCCAGTGACTGGGTGTGGCTTGTCTAATTAAGTTGGAAGCATGAAATGGCATCCTCACGCACGAAAACACATGTTATGTTGAATCATGTTGAACACCATTGAATCGTTATTTCACGAATGTATATACATGGATTAAACATGATTAAACAATCCTGCAACTGGACACGCTTTCAGGCCAGCTGCAGGGCAGCCTCTTGACAGAAGCCTCAAAGATCTCCAGGCCGCAAACGAAGTGCTGAGTTGATTTGTTCCGAACCCTTGCCTAAACTTATCTAAACACCTGTGAGGGCATTGTGTTCGGATCCGACCAAGCGGCCTGTACTTGCAAACGCGGAGTTCCGCCAAGTTCTGTTGACAGGTCTCGGGAAGTGACGATCTTAAGGAACTTTGCAGTGCTTTGGAGGGCGAGATTGCACAGGCACACGGTATCACTGTGATACTCTGAGCAAGGCATCATGGCTAGGCACCTGTAGCCACCTTTTCTCCTCCCAGGCCTCGCAAGCATTCTCTGCACAGGCGTGGGAAAACAGAGAAAACACTGGACAATGGAAACCATGCCAGCAGCCAACGTGATCAACTGTTGCACATCTTTGCTGAATCATTCATTCTTGGTCCATCTTAATCCAAAACATTCAACAACTGAAAGCAGGCACGGAGACACAACCTTCCTAATAGACCATCCAATGATAAAACAAAACATAAATCTGAATAGCTCTGAACAATAGATCTGAACAGTAGATATTAATAATATTAATACAAAATGCTGAAGCTGGCCGACTTATGGGCTTGTTTGCTGAGACATGCTGAGACTGAGACGAAACCTACACACAAACATCGGCACACATTGCATGACATGAACACATGTGTGCAACGTGCAAGTGCAAAGCAGTTGCAGGTGCAGCGAGTCTTGGCGGAAGCAGAGCAGGCACAAAAACGGAGTGCTGAGAATCATTCCCGGTACACTGTCAGAGTATTGTATACTTCATAGCTTGCAGCTGGGTCGTGGCAGCAAGCTTACAAGGGTAGACGGTGTTCTCACAAGGAACCAATAAGGAACCAACAGCTGCAAATCAGATTGATTCGCACTATGAATCTGGAGCTGCCCTGTGAGAAAATCAATGAGACCAGAAACAAATACAATATAATATAACATGATATAAACAATTCGTTTGTGAAACTTCGCCAGACTTTGATTAGAAATGAACTGCCCCTGCTCACCCATGCTCCCTGCACAGAGCGCTCGAGCGGTGAGCACCGTGCACCAACCTGGGCAGCAAATGCGTGCCTGTGGTGCTTGGGTAGAGCAGGACTTGCAGTACATTGGTCTTTCTGAAAGCATTCGAAACCATCTGAAACCATTTGAAACGAAACACTTGCACTCTTGTTGATCTCTATGAATCGTTTTTGCGTTTTTTTGCAGTGGAGTCATGTCACTGCACGAGTTGTGCAGGGTTGAGGGCTCTGCGCAGGAGAAGCGCCGCAAAGAGAAACAGGGTCTGCCTGCTGATCGTGCGGTGCCGTCTGTGGACTGGGGTGAGGCCGGGAGTTCTTGCGTCAGAAGTTGTTTTTGTTTGTTTTTCTTTTGCGGGACCGAACAATCAGAACTCAGTATACTAAGTGCTTGAAGACATGACAACCTCCCCAAACGGACGTGAACCAGATTTTCAAGCCACTGAAGCCGCTGAAGCCGCTGAAGCCGCTTCTGCAACAGTCTGCAAGCTGAGGAGCGTGCCCAGTACCTCACCACCACCCGCGCCATGGAGACCAAGTTCGCACAGCTCATCAAGCTGCGGCGCCTCCTACAGGCATGGAAGTTGTATGCAAGTCGCTATTACAACATATTTTTAGAAAGACCATATAGCTTCAACATATGACATCATATGTCATTATTTCAAATCAAAGTGTGTTGAGAGTGGCAACTTTGAAAGGGCTTGGATTCAGAAGGCAAACTAGGCTTGCTCTGATTTGGAGTTGAACGTGCATGTTTGAGCAGCAAAAGTAACGGTGTGGGTCTACTTATGAGGCAAGACAAGAGTGGTTTCTTCATGGATGGCCATGATGTCCCTTGTTCTGGCACATGATTGCACTGGATGCATCATGAATCATGCATCTAGCTGCAAGACCCTGCAAGGCAAAATTCAATGCCGCCCGAAAGAAAGCGCAGACCGGCAAATACTGAGAGGAGGGAAGGTGAGCTTGGGACGGACATGGGACGGACATGGACAGACTTTGAGCTTGTGAAGGTGAGCAGCCAAGAAGAACTATCCGCGGAGGGCTGCAAGGGAAATCCACAAGATCTCTCAAACCAACAGGTGATTGTGGGTAAGTGGATGTAAGTGGTATGAATGCACAACAAATGTGTCACTGCCACTGCAGGTAGCGGCTTCCAGATGTTTCCAGATCTCTTCTTTTTCAACGTCATCGATTTTGGTCACGTTACCTGGTCAGACCCGGTCCAGTTGCCATCACATGTGCCTTGCAGGAGATGATTCATGGAGCGTCACCGTTTGAGGTGCTGAAGGACTGCTGACCAAAGGAAGTTGGCACTGAACACTGAACATCCAGATTTCATTTCATCTAGATGTCATCTTGATATATCTTGATTCTTTTGATTTATTTAGATTCATTTTGAGCAGTGAGAGCTGCATGTTGGTTCTCGACGATTTGCTCCTGGGCTGAAGTTTTTGGGAGATCCGTATGTTCAGCCACCCAAGTTTCACAGAATCACTCCCATGTTGATAAGAGACCAGCTTGAGTCATTTGATGATGTGATCAAGTCATAGTTGTTTACCCGAGAAGCTTGATCAGAAGCTTGGTCAGAAGCTTGGTCAGAGAAGGCAGGGGAGGTAGGCTGTGCTTTTAGAAATTCGGCATATGAGCCAGATGCATTTTAAATCAGTCCACTTGAGGGAAATTCGCTGTGATTCGCTGTACACTCTGTGCACTGCACGACTCTTGATGGTCTTAGCCAATGCATTTGAGAAAAAGATCCGGGTCGCAGAGTTCATATGATGCAGCTGATGTGGCGAAATGCGACTAACACTTTCCCACATCACTTAGCATACGGATGTGGTCATCCATCCTTGCGCAAAGCTCTTCACGCGTTAATTCGTATAGATGTTGCCGCAGTTGTCCATAATGCTTATGGCGCGAATGCAATCGTCCAAAATCGCACGGTGGTTTTGTATGGTTTTGTAAGACCGGCGAAGCCTGCTGTGGGGGGATGCGATAGAAACCAAACACATTTGGCCAATCTGTCTCTGCACAAAGATGTTGCGACACAAGACGCGGGCTCTTTTGGAGATGCGACAAACAGTGGAGGCATTCTGTACATTGCCGTGTGAGCCGCAAGTTTGCTTTTTCGGTGTCCGTACCTGAAATGATCAACTGGGATCGAACTCTTGCTGTTCATTGCAGTTCTTTACATATCGAGCAGCCTGTCGAGTTTGTACTTTTCTGTTGAAACCCGGTTTTCTACGTTTCCTTTCACACAAAGCTTCTTCAGACTTGCAGCTTGAAGGGTTTCGTGTACCAGTACCCCAATCCTGTTCAACCTTTGAAAGAACCCAAATTGACTCTGTCACTGCCATGAGTCATCCTTGGCGTTTTGCAAACAAACAATGCAAACCAAGTAGAATGAACGCACATCATGGCGACCTTGTCGCCCCCTGCCCTGCACTCCATTGCAACTGTCATTGGTCTGCTGAAGGTTGTGGGAGCTTGATTGTGGCGCCTCGTTCCACTGATGTCCAAACTTCATAAACGACAAGAATCCTGGCGCCTGAACGAATTGATGCAGCTGTTGCACTTATTAGCTGACCAGCACGTAGATAGACGATGATAGACGTAAGTCTATCCAACAGCCTATTTATCTAGGATTATCTAGCTGGTTACAGAGTGGCGCAGGACACACATTGCAACCACGCTCATCTGTTACCTACTGATCTGTCTTCCTAGCTAACAATCTATGAATCTACTTTCAATCTATTTACATCTATCTACCAATCCACATGTTCTTCTCTATGTTTCTCTATGATTCTATCATCACCTATCTATACCTATCTTATCTATCGACTCCAACCTAAATCCGATCTAAATCCAATCATATCATATCTAATTATGACATTCCATGACTGACTATTTCTCTATTTATCAGTGAGATCCGCTTCTAACCCTTACATGCCATTCAAGTTCCATCAAATGTCACAATGTATGCAGTTTTTGCAGGCGGCTGTTTGTTCTGGTTCTCTTTCCCAGTGGCGAGCAGACAAAGCAGACAAAACATCAAAGAGATGTATTTGGTGCTAGTAATTAGTCGTGAACATTTTCCGATGCCAAAATCGTGGCTTTTGCAAACCGCAACAGAAGTGGAGCTTGGAGGATCTAAAGGCAGTGGCAAAAGCTTGAAGGATCAGCGCTATTCCGCGGCTTGTGACAACTGAGAGACGGCAAGAACAGGGCAGAAAACATAAAACAATTTCGCAAAAGCGCGTGTCTAAACCCGCAATGAAAGTTTGGCCGGACGTCCGCCCCGGAGGGGCTCCAGCATCTTGCAAAGGCCTTGCGAAATGAGACACTCGAGCTCAATAACGCTGCAAATTCCATGCGAACCGAACAAGAGTTTCGCTTCCAAAATTGTGCACCTATCATGCACAACGCGCAATGTGAGATCATGTAAAAGGATTTTGCCCCAAAATGCAGCAAAATACAATGAATGGATGAGCAGTTTGAACGCCAACATGTTTCAAATCTGCAAAGGTGATGTGCACAGCTCTTAAGGTGCACGCGTCGCATTGGTAGAGGCAGCTTTGAATGGTACGTAGCTGTACTCGCCTTTGTGGGTGGGCATATCAAGGATTTCCACAAAATCAAATGCCAAGATGTGCCCCGTGAGCTGCACTGGAACGCGCCGCAACATTTTTTGTTTCCCTGCAGGATCAAAGTCCGCGCTTTCCACTTTCCAGGGAAATCTCATTCCAATTCCGAGCGCGTGCAAGGTAAGGGCCTCAATGAGCAAAAAGGCAATTGTTCAATTCCGTTTTCTTTGGCAATTATATAAATGAAGCGCCGCAATGTTACCACATCTTTCATTTTCTAACCCATCTTCCAAAAGGATGAAAAAGGTTTCCGGCCCTGGCCTTATTTTCAGTTTTTTCACCTTTTGTGTGTTCGAGCCAGAGACATTGGTCCATAGACGACGCGGGGCGACAAACCAACATACACCTGCATATTTGCAAGCGAACCTAGCGAGTTCAGGTCATGATCTCGTTCGCAAGAAAACCCCTTGCAAAAATTGCCAAACTACTGGTACCATCCGACTTTTTAGGTGGACATCAGACCTCCATATTCTTATTAGAGAGGTTGGAAATGAAAATTATCGGCCCCAATCATGACTTGGTTTCCAGGCGTTTGCAACCACAGGCGAAGCAGTGGCATAGTCAACTTGAATGTAAGAAGCCAGCACCGGTATCACGAACTGTGCGGCAAACAAATTTCGAGTGTCGAGAAATAAATGCTCATTTTCGACCCTGGCTTCATCGGAAACAAAATGAAACAAAACTAAAGCAACACGCTGCACAGACCTCATTGTGCCAGACCATTTTTCACCTTCAACGCTTTTCCAACCCCCCATGCATCGCAGCATTTTTCTTTGAACAACACCGAGCTTCTGAAGGGATCGTTTGGTGAGCGGTAACATAGCCAAACCACACAATGCAGTTGGAGAGGCCAAAGCGTTGAAGAATTTCATCCGCAAAGCAATCGAATAATGATTTTTTTCGCTCATGGTACAGGCGTGTCATTTGCATCCAGGCTGGCTGTTAGGAATTTTGAACCATCAGAACTATAACATACTATAACTATAACCGAAACGACAACAATTTTAGCACAAAGTGCTGCTTTAAGTTGTTGCTGCTGCTGCTCAGCTCCTCCCACGCTAATGTGAGGATAGTAAGATGAGATGCTGAGCGGGGAACCCGCAGTCTGCAACTCAAATAGCCAATAAAGTAAGTAAAGGGAAGTCTCAAGTCAACTGCAATCAAATGATAACAATGATAAGTTATGATAAGATTCTTGGATGCGATAGCTGGCGCTGGGTTCTGCCAGTGTTGGTAAAAGGCTTAATTTTTAATATATTTTTTTACTGTTTGCTCCCACCTGGCTCCACCTTTGGATCCACATGTCCGCCGGTTTTTGACCTCGCCCCCACCTTTTTGATTGGTTGTTCCCTTTTTTTCCCCTGGTGCCACCTTTTTGTTTGGCGCTAAAATTTCACCTGTTTGCTCTTACCTTTTCCAATCCAGCTTTTGGATCCTTTTCGATCCACCGGGTGGTGAAAAATTGGAACAGGTGGATCCAAAAGGTGGATTTAAAATGGAAACAGTGAAGAATTTTCTAAATATTTTTTTTAGAGGTTTGCTACCACCTTTATCCTTGCTAAAAAAGTGGGGCCGATTGCAAATGGCTTACAAAAGACACTTGATTTTGATCATTTGTATCGAAATTTAATTTTTAGAGGTTTGCTTCCACCTTTTTCCTGACTAAAAAGGTGGGAGCTGAGGTTTGCTCCTAGGTTTTGCCACCGGTGCTGTTAACGGACCTGCAGTTTTTGCCGTTTTTCTTTGCTGACGCATTGCACATCAGTAAGAAGTTATGCATGTTGGTCAAGAGTTGCGCATGTCACGTAGAAGTTGTGCACGTCGACTAGAAGTTGTGCACGTCAGTTAAAAGTTGTGCACGTTAAACATGTTCAAAATTTTACACATCAGTCATCATCAGTCAGAAATTGTTTGAAAATGCGCACGTCAGTGAAAAGTTGTGCACGTCAGTTGAACATTTGGCACGTCAGTTACAAGTTTTGCACGTCACTTGAAATTGGTGCGCGAAGGACAGTTTTATCTTCTTGGAGAACGGGGTGGGGTGGGGAGGTGGGAAGGGGTTGATGCTATGCTGTGACCATTCCGTTGTTACTTGCCACGCGCTCTTTTGATGCTATGCTGTGACAGTTTTTCTTCTTTACCACATGCTCTTGATGTTACGCTGTGACCATTTTCTTGTTATTTGCCACACGCTCTTGATGCTTAGCTTGTCCTTTGTGAGGAATTGTCTGAATGGCGTTTCTACATTGACGCAAGTACAGGCTGGTCACGTATGTCGTATAGTTTTGACATCTGAGAGCCGTGTCCTAAACAAAAATCTTTAAATTAATTCTCTAACGCCAACACCATGGGTTCCGACGAGAAGAGGCATACATTCATGTCTGGATCATGCATGTATGTATCATCTACTAGTTTTTTCTGTGTGACCTTGAAAGTAAGTCGAGTCTAGCCAAATTGGCTGCCAAAGTTAACGCAATCGCCGAGACCGATGAGGAGAGAAAAAAACAGGAAAACAACTTTGCAGAATATTTGGGTTCCTATAAAATCCTATAAATTTATGATTAATCACTGATTTCCGTGCGTAGCGTGGGACAAAAACAGAATGTCCATTTCAGAACTCAGCAGAAAGATCATCACGCCGCTGAGCAGTTTTAAGCGCGTCGATGAATATGTGGCGCCGGAACCTAGTTTTTCCCTACTGAAAAGATGGAACCAGACTTGCTTTTCAAGATGTTTGATACAGTTTGAAGTTTTAGAAGTTTGCTACGGGCTTGTCTGTGCCAGGGAGATAGGCACAAATTTCAATTTATTGCAACAAATACCTGATTTTTATGTTTTTTTGATGGATGTTCGGGGTTGCTTTCACCTTTTTCCTTACTAAAAAAGTGGGAACTGATTTTAATGGATTCCAAACTTTAAAATGTTGCTCCAGTTTCTACCACCCAAAAATTGCCCGAGCAGACTTGTAGAGAGGTCTGC
Organism: Cladocopium goreaui; assembly: GCA_947184155.2. Classification (NCBI taxonomy): domain Eukaryota; class Dinophyceae; order Suessiales; family Symbiodiniaceae; genus Cladocopium; species Cladocopium goreaui. The sequence goes on along the minus strand of CAMXCT020000465.1, from coordinate 110,696 downwards.
CTCCACCTTTTTCTGTACTAAAAAGGTGGAACCTCGTGATTTCAAACAACATAGATATGATGAAAGTTGATGTTTTTTGGGCAATGCTCGCATTTTTTGCAAACATTTTTTGGTCGATATTTTTTTTACCTCTTGCCTTTTCGATTTTGCGGTCCTAGTTTTTCTTGTACAAAAATGGATCTTGATTTTTTCTTCGGGATTTGAATTGGGTTCAATCACCCGTGACCCACCTTTTCCCATCGAAAAGGTTGGATCGGGGGAGGAACGGTGGATCAGAAAAGGTAGGACCAAACAGGTGAAATTTTAGTGCGACACGAAAAGGTGGCAGCAAGAAAAAACGGGAACAAAAGATGAAAAACGTGGAGCAGGGTCAAAAAGGTGGATCGCCTCCGGCTGACCTGCACGTCCAAAGGTGGAACCAGGGAGGAGCAAATAGGTGGAAATTGGTCCCCTTGATTAGCTGCCGATATCCGAAATCACACATGTCCGGGTCCAGAGTCGAAAACCGAGCCGGCGTCAAAGCAGAACCCAACACCAGCTGCACCAACTATTTCAACTATATGAGATTCCTTCCCTTTGATTGCAGTTGATTTGCGGTTTTCCTTCTACACTTACCTTTGTTTGCATTTCCTTTATTCTTTTGTGTGTGAAATGCGGACGGCCAACTACCATACAAATTCTGATTTTTAAGCAGTTGCCGTTAACTTTCACATTTGGGTTGTGATACTGTGATATCCATCCCATCTAGTTTCTACATATGATTGTGTGCTCGATGTCAAACTGTCGCCATTTTTGCAACGGTTTTCTCACTGTCATTTGCACTTGCTTTCACTTTCTCCTTTTCTAGATTGCAGGCAGATGGTTCCTTCCATTTTTTTGGATCAACCTTTGTGGATTGAGGCCTGTGCTTGACAGAAACATGATAACTCGAAAAATGTGAAGAAACGATTTCATTTCTATCGATTTCTAAAAGGGGCCCTCCGGCATGCTTAGCCGAAGTTCCGTTGGGAGGCACAATTCGTAATAAAAACATGCTGAGGCGTGCATGGATTGTTTCATCTGTAAATATTGTTTTGAACCAAATTGGTCCGGAAAAACATCTGAAAAACAGCACCCCTACCGGCCGAATTTATTCCCAGGAATCCACGGTCAAAATTCCGAAGACTACCCCATCAAAATTAATAGCGTTGGGACCACGGATTTGCATATTTGCGAACCAAATTTAGAAGTCAAACTTCCGACTGTCCGACCATATGGACAAATCAAAAGCAGAGGTGGGAAGAGTCAGAGAAGAGAAAAAAAACTAAATTCAAAAAAGAAAAAATCCAAGAAAAAAAATGTGCGAAAAGGTAGGAAAGTCGCGAAACATCAGCGAGTGGGATGTGAGCGGGTGCGGAGCCAGCTGGCCAGAGGAGAGATGAAAAATTGTGCGCCGTTGTGGCGCGAAGCACATGTCGAACTAAAAACGCACAAAAAACCTCAGCTTCGGAGGACGGGTATGGATTTGTAGAATTTGCGAAGTCGAAAAAGTGGACGCCGTTGTGGCACGAAACACACTTCGAAGTCAAAATGTATAAAACAAACCAAGGCCGGACCACTGTTGGAAGTTGAGATGTCGAAAAAGTGCGCGCCGTTGTGGCGCGAAACGCATTTCGAAGTCAAACTGTTAATACCACATGTTTGGACAACTTTTGGGCGTTCAGATGTCGTTTCGCGTGACAGGCGCCAGGGAGTGTGCACGTTGTCGACAAGTGAGCAACACGTGAGGGTTTTGTAGCATTTCCAAAAACGATGGCGAGCGTGGGACATTTGAAGAGGATGTGGTAAAATGCATTTCGCGTGGCGGGAGCAGTACAAGAGACATGTTCATCAGAGATGTTCGGAGGTCAGGGCTCTGATTTCTGGAGACGGGTTGCTTTTTGGAGCGTCCGATCTTCAGGTTTGCGAAGATGATCTCAGATGATTTTGCGTGACACGTGCAGCACTTCGTTTTACTTGGCGTCACTTTAGCGTGGCAGGCGCAACACTTTAGAAAGGTGGAGTGGGAAAATCGCGGAACGCATCGGCACGAAGCCGTCAGCTCTGCACTCAACTTCCCATTTTTGAAGAAAGTCGCGCAGAATTTCTTCGTTTTGGATGGTGTCAAACGCGATTTTTTTTTCTCGAGTATTCAGTCTCAGCGTGAAACACTGGGACCTAGCACATGACTACCGGAGTTCACTGTGCTGAAACATAGGGAAAGCGCGGCAGCCCAGGATGAAGAGAGCACCCTTACCCTTCCGCTGCTTACCCAAGAGGTCCCCGGCAGCCCGAAACCCAGAGGCGTTCCAAAACACAACGCGCAACCACAGAACTACTATGATTGGTGAGGGTCAGGGGTAGCCAAGGGCTGGGACGGACCTTGTTGTGTTTGCACCATAGAAGGGCAGTTCTTGTTGTGGGGTTCAGGATCCAACTGGGCTGGAAAGAAGAAGCCAAGGAGCTGGAAGGTCACAATTAGCGCAGCTCTGTAGCACAAATACACCTTCGAAGGCGGGACAATAACCAAAGCCACCCAGCACCATGAAAGCAGCAAACGACTGAGCAATAGCAACAAAGTCCCTCCCTCAAGTGCGAAAACCCCCAGGGAAGGAAAAACGACAAAAGCGATAAACGAGGCGCGAGAAGGAGGAAGAAACACACCAAAAAAAAAATAAAAATAAATAAATAAATAAGTAAACGCGTAGGCACCTACCTGCGCTGACACAGATACCTTGCGAGCTTCCATGATCAAACAGAAACACTTGAACACCGAAATGAAATCATTAACTGCAGCAGCAGCAAGATTCTGACATGTCAATGGCAACAAACACGTCTGCTGACACTGCAAGTCAAAATTTGGGTTGCTGCATGCATTTTTTCCGCGGAAGGCAGCTCTCTTAGTCTTAGATCTTTCGATTGCGTTGGAGTTTCCACACAGCGTCAATCCACTTCAGGACACTGGTGACATCCGGCAGGTTGGACCCCACATGAAGTCTGGTGGTCTCATCAGCAGAATCCAAAAGATGGATAGATAGATGTATAGATGTCAATATAACTTCGTTGTCAACCCTGCAGATGTATAGATGGATAGATAGATGGATAGATAGACAGATACATAGATAGATAGATCGATAGATGGAGAGATTGAGAAAGAGAAAGCGAGAGAAAGAGACTGCCGGGGATCTAAAAATAACACTTCTACATAGTGCGTCCTATGGTGTTTTAGACCTGGTTGCATTGACTTGTTTGACTTCCTGAATGCGCGGCGTCCCATGCAGTTTTTAGCTTGGTGCCACATATCCACTGACTTTCACGTCCCAGAGTAGCTTTTCCCCAGCCCACCCACTCATGCAGCGTCTCCCTGAAAGACAACGTTGTGCAGAACACGGCGTGCGCACCCTAGCGGATCGACCTCCCCCGATCGGAACGAGGGTGGATTTGTTGCCGAACACTTTCAACATTCAACCATGTCCCGCGGACCAAGTACCAAATATTACCAAATCCACACCCCCCAGAAATCACAATCATCGAGGCAGCTTCGACCATGCCACCAACACTTGGCTCTTCGTGCCATTCCTCCTCGGCGCAACTCGGCAACTTGACCCAACCGTTGTATTTACAACAATGGGATGCCCAGCCACTGGGTATCACACGCTGGCAACCTCTGGCGCAACAGCTGCGGAGAGCACCGCGTGAAATTCACAGGAGGACCCTACAGGCATATCTAATCAGCGTCTCCCCAGCTAGACTGCTAGACGACCAAAAAACGCCTCAGCAGGAGCGAGGTGGGTGCAAGGTCTTTTCTGCCCATTCAGACCGCTTTCAGACCTGCTTATGGGCCGGGCTTCCAAGCTCTGGAAATGGAAGTTTGCAAGAGCCGGCTTCAAGCGTACGGAAGCCGCTGCAAGCTGATTCTGCGCATAGCCTGCCTGTGGGTTTTAAAATCTGTTGGCTCACAATTTCTTTGTATAAATTGCGAAGACCCGCCAGCCCTTCCGCAGCGCCCAGCTCGGCACCCTCCGATCGAAGTTAAAGTGAGGCGATGAAAGAATGCCAGAAACTGCTCTGCTAGTCAAAAGTTGCGAGGTTGCGCTCCATCTCGCCTCGATGAAGGACAACCCAGGGTTTCGAAGCGCAACCAGGGCCATCCACAGCACAACCGCGGCGCGCTCAAACACTGGGTTGCGCTTAAGATTCATCTTGCCTCGAAGAAGCACAACCCTATAGTCAGTTCATTTTCATCATTTTCATCGTTTTCATGGACGTCAAAATTTCCTTTACCAAAAGGCTGTGCTTGAGGGCCTTTGAAAACTGCATTTCGGTAAGGAAATTGTATGCCCAAACCCATCTTGAGCACATGCTTTTGTAAGCGGGCTGTGTTTTTGTAGGATTTGTTTATTTTTTTTACCAGATGTCCTTTTGTAGGTTTTTTTTTGGTCATGCAAAACCATGGGCACAAGAGCCCTCATTTTGTAGGAGGCATGTTGGTCAAGCAAAAAAGGGGTCAAATGATTCTATTTTGCTTGGGCGCTCATGTTGTAATGCCGTAAATTGTTTTGCATGTTTTTGCATGTTTAGACCCGACCAAAATCAATGAAAAATGAGTTCCTTACAAAAAGGATCCCGTTCTAAGAATCATCAACAAAAATGGGCCATTGGGATATTTATATAGACATCTAAAATCACATTGTCTTGTAGCAAGGGGTTTAGAAGGGGTGGGTGCTTCCTTTTGGTAGTTTTTTTTTTGGTCTTGTTTGACCTTAAGAACCAATTTTGGTAGTAGGGGGATGTAGGGGGGTTGGCTCAAGGCTTTGTAGCTACAAAAGGGGATGGCCAACCCACCCTGGAATTTCAACCCCCATTCATTTTCATCATTTCATCATTTTCATCATTTTCATCATTTTCCCATGTTTCATCAACTTCCTATCTACTTGCGTTTGTTTCGGAGACTTTTCATGATGCGATTATCCTGCGCGCCTACAAACCCTAAACCCTAATCCGCGCGCCCAACTTTGACGCCTACAAAAACCTTGCTCACCGTAGAGCCAACATCTAATGCTCAGTATGCTGGGATTTTGAATTCTATGACATAAACCCCAATCCGTGCGCCCAACTTTGACACCTATTGAAACCTTGCTACGCAGAGCCAACATCTAAAGCTCAGCACGCTGGGATTTTGAATTCGATGACATAAACTCTAATCCGCGCGTCCTGCGCGCGCCTACAGACGCTAAACCCTATTCCGTCGGCCCTGTGCGCGCCTACAAACCCTACACCCTAATCCATCCGCGCCCTACCTTGACACCTACTGAAACCTTGCTAACCGTAGAGCTTTTAAATTCTATGACATAAACCCCAATCCGCGCGCCCTGTGCGTGCCTACAAGCCCTAAACCCTAATCCGCGCGCCCTGCACGCGCCTAGAAACCTTAAACCCTAATCCGCGCACCCAATTTTCAAACGGTGCTAACCGTAGAGCCAACATCTAAATGCTCAGTATGCTGGGATTTTGAAGTTTAAAATTCTAAGACATAAACCCTAATCCGCGCGCCCAACCTTGACGCCTACAAAAACCTTGCTCACCGTAGAGCCAACATCTAAGGCTCAGTATGCTGGGATTTTCAATTTTAAGACATAAACCCTAATCCGCACGCCCTGCGCGCGCCTAACTTTTCGGCCGTTTGCGCACAGCTGCTTACGATTACTTGCGTTTGGCTAGAAATAGACTATACCATACTATACCGGTATCATTTTGATGGAAATTATTCCAAATTTCCATATTATATTTCAGTGAGTTCTTGGAATATATAATTTTTTTTGAATTCAGGTTATGCCGGAATAAAACATTTTTATTCTGAGGTATGTTGACGGGGGGTATCCCATTAAAGCATCCGTTTTTTTTCAAAAAAATGTGAAGAACATTCAAGAACATGCTTTCTGATGTGCCTAGATGTGTTTTTGTTAAAAAACTTATCATGAAATAGTAGTTTCTCTGACAAAATTCGCTGGCGCAGTCCTATCTCACGTGTTAAGAAAGGGCCAAACAAAGGTATACTCACCGGGCAAGCAGCTTGGAACAAATTTTCCCAATTTTCACGTGCCCAATTGCCTGCAACTTTCTTTTTGGACCCCCAGAGGATTTAGCGAAAAATGTGCCTCCCTTAGTCCTATTTCATGAGGTTTGGAATAGGATCGATTTCAATTGCATGTCAAATCTTTGCACATGAATTAGGAATCTCCCCCCGTAACTCTTAACATTTCCCGACTTGCTGGAACCCCTAAGTCCCAGCTCGTCAAAACTTAGTGTGGTGAGCTGCAATGATGGTGATGGTGATGGTGATGATGGTGATGGCGGTGGCGATGGTCGTGATAATGATGATGATGATGATGCTGCTGCTGCTGTTGTTGCTGCTGTTGCTGCTGACATTGGTCGCAATATAATGGGCCTCAAAAATCCTGGGGAATCAACTGATTTTACGACGTGAAGTTATGAATGTCCATGACGATATGTTACAGGATATTCTAAAATTAATTGCATGTATTGTGCCAAAGAAAACGTTAGCCACAAAATTCGCACAGTGATGTTTCATTTTTCAAGACATGAACATGATGATGGAACCCCGGTGGAATGGAACAATCGACGTGCAGTATAAAATGGAAAACACAGAATCATTTCACAAAAACAATATGTTGGGAAATGAATATGACGCCTTGTGGTAACATTGTTGGATGGTTTCACAAGATGGACATTGTTTAAATATGTTTAAATATATAAATCGCGTGAAAAAATTTTTGTAAAGAAAGCAACGCATTCTGAAATAATTTAATTATATTCAACAGATTAATTAGATGTAGATCCACAATTTGATCCACAATTTGATCCACAATTTGTTTTTTCTCAACATGCCCATGAAGCAACGGAAACATAAATGTCAAACAATACGCAAATAGACTGTTCTGGTTTGTTGTATGCCTATTGTGGGTATCCTTAATGGCTCAATGTGGTCGCCGGAATGCCTATGTTACATCCCCATACGGTCCCTGGTACACGTTTCTAAACAAGGGCCAGTCACAGCAGAGGCGTTTCGCAAGCTGCAGGGCAGTTTTTTTTTTAAACGGAAAAACACTTGTTTGAAACATACCGCATTCCAAGGTTTCGGAAGATTATTTATTTTCCGACTGACGCCCACTGGATCTGTTTATGATATGGAAAAGTCCATGTTTAAAACATTCTAAATTCGAAGGTTTTGGAAAATTGTCAATTTTATAAACCGAAATAAAGGCGAATCTTCCGACTGACGCCCAATGGGCCTGTTTATAACCTGGAAAAGGCCATGTTTAAAACAGATCAAATTCCAAGGTTTCGGAAGATTATCCGTTTAAAAACTAAAATAGAGGCGAATCCTTCCAACTGACGCCGAATTGGCTTGTTTATGCTTGTTGATAAAGTGAAAATGTCAATGTTTTAAACATTCCAAATGCCAAAGCTTCGGAAGATTATCAATTTTATAAACCGAAGTAAAGGCGAATCTTTCCAATTGACGCCCAATGGGTTTATTTAAAACGCGATTTTCATCATTTTAAACACCAACGTGCTGTGAAGGCGAATCTTCCGACTGACGCCCAATGGGCCATTTTATAAAATGGGAAAGTCAATGTTTAAACCATTCCATATTCCATAGTTTCAGAATTCCTCCGCCTGCTGGCGCAACACAAAGCCCGATCAGCTCCTGCCCCATTACAACAAGCCACAGTCACTTCGCTCATCAGCCGTTGGTCAGCCATCCTCGCCCACGCAGGCATGCACGCCTTCGCGGCTTCTTTGCTCTCGTTGCCGGCGGATGGACTGGCCAACGGCGAGGGGGTTCTGCCACCCCGAGGGCAACTCCTCGCCCAACCACAAGCCGCCCCCACCAACCCCAGTCGACTTCCAGGGAGGTGAAGGCGCGCAACCTTTGACTTCCCCTTTGGTTTCTGCCTTTGGATTTCGCTCGTGGACTTTGCCTTTGGACTTCGCTGGTTTAAACCACCGAAATTTTGGGGGACCCGCGGCAGACAGGAAAAAGGTGCGGGGAAAAAAAAAAGGAGAATCTGTCCAACTGACGCTTCCAACTGACGCTTCATGAGACTTTTGATAAAATGGAAAGGTCCATGTTTACAAAGACAATCCATGTTTCGTATGTACGAACCACCCTTTCTGGGAGCCCTGTTTTGTCACCCAGTTCCGTTCTTATAAACGGGATATTATTGAAAATATATTGGGGTTCAAGTGTGAACACATGTCTTAACAGGCGGTAAATTTGCCTTAAAATGTCATTGGATAATAACAGTTCCATTTTATAGACGAGAAACTTGACATGTACCGATTTTATTTATGAAAATTATGAAAAGAATGGTTGAAGTCTGGGAGCATGTTTTAACCTAGGCAATAGTTTTGCCTTAGAATGGCACCCTCAAGATGCAACCCGTTGTTGGTTTTCGTAAATGAGGTGGCGGGTTGTATTTAAGGTCTGTTCCCGGAAATAAGGTGCATGCAGTACGCAGGCAAGATGCATCAAATCAAATGTGCTGGGATCTTTGGCTGCTCCTTCTCCTCCTTCTCCTCCTTCTCCTCCTTCTCCTCCTCCTCCTTCTCCTCCTTCTCCTCCTTCTCCTTCTCCTCCTTCTCCTCCTTCTCCTCCTTTTCCTCCTTCTCCTTCTCCTCCTCCTTTTCCTCCTCCTCCTCCTCCTCGTCCTCCTCCTTCTCCTATGAAAAAATGAAAACTCCTTGTGTTTGATAATTCACTAGCCAGCTGTAACTCATTGAACAACACCAGCTTCGGTATCAAGAATCAATCACTACTAAGTAAGAAATGACACGTAGCAGCTAGCAGACAGGAGCAAGCTGCAACGAGCAGGGTGTCCCCAGCAAGAAATCACAGCCGGTCCAGCCTACCCCAGCCCAGCCCAGCCCAGCCAATGATAAAAAGAATGATAAAGCAGAAACAAATGAAATAAAAAATAATAAAAAGACAGAAACAAATGAAAAAAAAATGATAAAAATAATGATAAAGCAGAAACACATGAAAAAAATGAAAAAGGACACGAAAAAAATGGGAAAAAAAAACGAAAAAAAAACGAACATGAAAACGAAAATGAAAAAGAAACGGGAAAAAAAACGGAAAAAGAAAACGAAAAAAAAAATAAAAATAAAATGGAGGAAAATCGCAATTTTCCAAATTTTGGAGTTCACCCAGCAAACAGCCCACCTACCCACCCACTACTAGCCAGCCAGCCCACCTACCCACACCACCATCCCGGCCCTACCAGCCAGCCCAGCCAGCCCACCCACCTCCACCATCCCGGCCCTACCACCCAGCCAGCCCACCCACCCCCACCATCCCGGCCCTACCAGCCACCCAAACCACCCCACTCATCCCCACCATCCCGGCCCTACCAGCCAGCCAGCCCAGCCAGCCCACCCACCCCCACCATCCCGGCCCTACCAGCTAGCCAGCCCACCCATCCCCACCATTCCGGCCCTACCAGCCAGCCAGCCCACCCACCTCCACCATCCCGGCCCTACCAGCCAGCTCACCTAACTTCTCTTCTACCTCCAGCCCTACAATGCCCAGCCCACTCAAGCTCAGACAAGACAAGATTAGATGTTAATAATGATATTCATTTTGTGAGGCACGGAGTAGCTACTGTGGAATGAGCAAAGGAATTAAATACATTTCAACATATTTCAATACACCATCTAAACACATCATAAAACAAAAAAAACCACAACTATGCAATCACTAGAATTAGTAATGAAAAAATGAAAACTCCAAAAAGAAGGAACAACATATGAAAAAAAATGTAAATATTTATAACAAAAAATGAAAATGATAAAATAACTAAATTATTGATTTCCAGAGTAAGGCTGGCAGAAATTTTTATAACGATAGAAGAGAAAGAGTCAGAAGAAAGAAGATGCCGATGCGTGAAAAGGTAGAAAAGTCACGAAACACTGTGTTTATATACTATTTTTTTGTATTTTTCATTTTTCCTTATTTCCGTGGACATTCCTTAAATTCAAGGGCTAGGCTTGAATTTGAGGAACTTCGATTTCTTTTCCACGATTATTTTTCCAAAAAAATGTTGAAAAATTGAAACTCAATGTTTTTTTATGCTACTGGGTTTTGTTTTTTCCACGATGTTTTTTTTACATAAATAATCGTGGAAAAAAGTCGACATTCCTCAAATTCAAGGCCAGCCCTTGATTCAAGGCCAGCCCTTGAATTGAGGGAATTTTCGCGGCCGGAAGGAAATTCAAAAACATGAAAAAAAAACAAAAGATCGAGTAAAAATACAAAAGGCATAATTTTGTATAAAATGATGATTGTTTTCAGGAAAATAATATCTTTTTGACAAAGGAAAGATATAAAAATGAAAAATGAAAAATGAAAACGTTGAAACGCATGAACAAATGAAATATCTTTAAAAATCAAATGCATATTCGTAGTGTCTAGCCTTTTATTTAGATTGCTTTCAAACTGGTGGAAGGAATGTTCTTTGAACGACACTCCAAATGCTCAAAAGTGGCGCCTGCGGCGGGCCTTCTTAAAGATCATAAAAAAGATTTGTTGCAGGCGGCAATTCTTCTGCCTGCAAGAAAATGACAAAATAATGTTAAACGCCATGCATGTAAAAACGAAAAACCAAAAAAATAAGCATGAACATGGTTAAACAACATTTTCAAACAAAAACGAACCGATTTGAAGAATTAAAGGATGTGTGTATATATATAATATATTATTTCAATTTTCATGCCCAACACCAACAGCTGCTGCTGTGGAACAAACGCAATGAGCTGTTGTAAGATGTTGTAAGTATATGTAAATATTTGTTTTGGATGATTTCTTTAGGTGCCTGTTATTTTCTGCGCATACTTTATTTTGACCTACGCTGTGAACATCTACTAGTTTGTCAGTGTCACCAAAATTCTTCACAACATGAATCATGTGGATGGCTGCAGTTACCTGATTCAATACAATTTGCTAAAGACTTTTGTTCAAATTTGATCTCAATACGAAACAATTGGTTTGCAAATCCTAAGCCTTATTTCTGTGTAATTCCGTTATTTCCTTGTTATGACAGTTTAGACCACCCGTTCCATAACATATAAATCAGTTTGTCTCTGTTTCAACATCGAATGTTTACGTCATTTCCGAGGCGGGTGGGATTTTTCCCGAATACGTAGCAAGGGTTCCCGTTTCACACTGGAGGTTTGGGGGTTGAGGCTGTGTTCGCCAGACCGTGCGCAACCGTCCCCAACGGTTCGCAACCGTCCGCAAGTGTCCGCGTGAGGGCCGTATGGCCGTGCCTATGGCGAGTTCTGCAACAGTGGTCACTTTCGGAGGTTCCAAGGAGGTTCCAAACATCGCATACTTGTTTCGCGTGGCACGCGTGGCACCTTTGTGACATTCCCACGTGTTTCATACCGTGTCGAAAGTCGTTTTATGTGGCAGGCGCAAAACTTTTGTGTCATTTTCAGAAGACGAGTTGCACTTTTCGTGGCAGGCGCGCACTTTGGAGACCTCCAGGCGCAGCACTTTGGACGTGTCGCGATGCGTGTTTTTTGTAAATCGCATTTTTAGGGCTGCGTGAAGTGGTGACAGCGTGCAAGTTCCGGGGCAGGCGTCGCGTTTTGTGAGACGTGATGAAAATTGAAGCCTCGCACGAAACATCGATTTTAGGTCGTCAATTTTGGAGTACATGCGAAAATTCGTAGGAAAACGTCGATGTTGTAGCTACGTCTCGCACGAAATGTTTTGAGCCTCCAACATATTTCGTCTCGACTCTCTTGTTTTCTTGTGGCATCGCCTTGTCCATGGGGGAAGCTGCAAAACCTCTCCTCTTTCAAGGTGTCGAAGGAGGTTGTAATGTCGTTTTGCTTGGCAGGCGTGGCACTTCCTGACATTTTCGCGTGTCTGCAAACGCGTCGAAAGATGTCGAAAGTAGTTTTGTGTGAGAGGCGCAATACTTTTGCAAGGCTTCAAACTTCCAGCAGATGAGTTCCATTTTTTGTGGCAGGCGCAGCGCTTTGGAGACCTCCATCGTCATTTTGCGTGGCAGGCGCAGCGGTTCAGACGTGTGGCGTTGCGTGTTTTTGCGCATCGCATTGTCAGGGCTGTGTCAAGTGGTGACAACGTCCAAATCGCGTGGCAGATGTGGGACATTGCGAGAATGTAATTTTGCATGGCAGTGGATGGCAGTGGCAGTATTATTTGGCGCAGATTTAGTGAGTATGGAATGTGATTTTGCGTGGCACGCGTGGTCTTTCTGACACTCTACACTGTACACTGTACACTCAACACTCCACACACTACACTTGACACTCCACACTCTACACTCCACACTTTATACTTTGCACTTTACACTTTGCACTTTACACTTTGCACTCTAAAAATTACACTTTACACTTTACACTCTACACTCCACACTTTGCACTTTACACTCTAGACTTTACACTTTACACTCCGCACTCTGCACTCTATACTCTACACTTTACACTCTGCACTCTACACTGCGCACTCCACACTTTCCACTTTAGACTGCACATTTTGCACTTTACACTTTGCACTCCACACTTTACATCTTACACTCCACACTTTACACTTTACACTCCACACTCTACTCCACACTTCACACTTCACACTTTACACTCCGCACTCCACACTATACACCCGTTTACACCCCTTTACACCCCCTTTACATCTCTTTTCACCCTTTTTCACCCCCTCTCACCCCTTTACACCCGACACTTTACACTTGACACTCCACACTCGACGCTTTACACTTTACACTTCGCACTCCACGCTTTACACTTTACACTTCGCACTCCGCGCTCCACACTTTACACTTTACATTCCACACTTTACACTCCACACTCCACACTTTACACTCCAGGCTCTGCACTGTACACTCCACACTCCACGCATTACACTTCACACTTCGCACTTCACACTCCACAGTTGACACTTTATACTCCACACTTCACACTTCGCACTCTACACTTTACACTCAAAACTTTACACTCTACACTCCAAACTTTACACTTCACACTCCACGCTCCACCCTCTACATTGTAATTACACTCTACACTTCACACTTGAGACTCCACACTTTGCACTTTACGCTCCGCACTCTATACTTTACCCTCCGCACTTTACACTCGACACTCCACACTCAACACTGTACATCTTACACTTGACACTATACACTCTACACTTTACACTCCACACTTTATATTTTATATTCCACTTCTACACTTCTACACTCCACACTTCACACTTTATACTCCACACTATACACTTTACGCCCCAGACTTTACGCTCCACACTCCACACTTTACAGTTTACACTCCGCACTCTACAGTTTACACTTTCCACTTTATACTCCACACTTCATCCTTTACACTCCACACTTTGCACTTCACACTCCACAATCAGCACTTCACACTCTACACACTACACTCCCCACTCAACACTCCACTTTCTTCACGCTCATCGCTTTGTACCCCACCCCATTCCACACTCCACAGTCTATAATCCACTTGTGCAGTAACACAGGAAAATTTACAAGACTGTTCAAATAACTTCTTTCACAACAGTGTTTTCCGTGACTGCATTCGGGTTCGTGGGCCGCATCTCGTTTTTTTGCATAACCGGCCTGCTAGGTAGTACAATATTGGTATTCCAGAATATATAAGCCCAAAAAAAGGTTCTATAAAAAAAACCGCGCCCAACCATTACATAAACCAAATTTTTACACGGCAAAACGACCGAGAACGTCAGCAAACATGGGGACTTGGAATGTGTCACCACAGCTGAACAGTGTCACAGAACAATCCAACCACAGACGTAGACATGTTAGTAGGAACCGGCCAAGGTTTCAAATTGTAGACTTTACACACCTTTCTATACATGTATGCGCATTGTATGCGCACTTAGCTATTCAAAGGTTCCTCATGGTTTATTTATTGGTTTTCCATGGTGTTCCCGCGTTCCCAAATCAAAATGTGGGAACAACATGAAATTTGTGCATGTTGGTAATTACCGACAACGTCAAGGATTTGATACAAGGTATTTTCTCCACATAGCGTCAGCTATGAGGGTCCTTACTTTTTGCAACACTGGATCTGATCGAAGAACATTTTGCCGTTGCAGTTTTTTTGTTTTCCACTCTTGTCTCCTTTCTTGATCGCTGCCTTCACTGCCGCTGTCGCCTTGTCTCCCAGTTTTGTCTCCCCACTCCCCCAGTCTGCCTCCACACTTCAAAAGTGACAAAAAATCATCGCTGTCTGGGGTCTATATGGGCCTATGCCGGTGTAATTTATGAATACCATGCCAATCACCCAAACTTAGACTCAAAGAAAAATTCCCCAGGAAATAAATAGGGGTATATATCTTTGCTTAAAGTCCTGATAAAATCTGATAAATTGAGTGTGTTCCTCCATGTAAAACTGAATAAATTTGAATTAAATTGGGATAAACCAGTGATAAAATTGATAAAATCAGGATTTTGGTTCCATAAACTGCATTTTTGGGGTGAAAATCACGTTTTTTGGTGAAATTTTGGGAAAAACAGGAAATCCCTCCCTGCCTTGGGGCAGAAGTCCAGGCAATTTATTTTTGGATAAATTCTGGTTAACTTTGGATAAATTTTGGTTAAATTTGGATAAATGTTGGTTAAATTTGGATAAACTGGGGTTAAAATGGATTAAATCCCTGTTATATTCCGATAAATTTGGAAGGATTTGAAATGGTTGAATTTATCCAGAATTATTGGATTTTGTAAACCCTTTAAAACATCCTGAAGAAAAAATCTCTGACAGACAAAACCAACAAAATATGTCCAAGAAGTACATGGCCAGCAGCAAAATCATAACACACATGGCAGGATTAAAACCAAAGTCCCAATGGTACCGTATAAGCATAAGGTTTATGCCGAATAAAAAAAATCAGGATTACTAAAACAGAAAAAACAATTCTCATAATGAACTAAATCGCGACAAAAATGTGGAAACATTGAAGGCGCCACCGAAAAACAATGCCATTCAATGGCATCAAAAACAAAAAACATCCGCAAACCTACAGTATCAATCAAACCAAATGTGCCCTGCACCCTTTCAACAATAAAAATGGCATACGGATCTCTCGGAAAGGGCGATGGAAAGAGAGAAATTTAAAGACTTTGCCCTGTGGGCACAACTTTACAAAAATGATTTCAATACATGATGATTTGAGAGGTATGATTATAATTATATACGTATATAATCGTATATATACCGCTAGGCCTTCGCTGATTTTTAGCTCAACTTACAATCAACATGCTGGTTTCTATGGCGATGATACGGTTCGCCTTGACTTAGCCTTAGAATCATTTTTTACATGTTTGCATCATTCTGTTAGTCTTGATGGTCCATTTTTCTTGGACGTTTTCGCCAAAATCGTTGCACACAGTAAAAATTATACTGTTTCCTTCAGACGCAGCGGCCTGGGAAAGCCTCTTATATTAAGTTATTAAGTAGATGACCATAAATAATTTGCGACGGACATTTCATTGCCTGGTGAATTTGCCGGCATGTTCACAAGGAACTTAACGATGTTTTCTTCCCTGCGGCGTGTCTGGTTCGCAGCAACATGACATGACCAGACGCGGCATCAAAAACTCTTAGCTATACTGGCTCCAACACTCGTGACACGTTATTATATATGTTCCTAATGACCGGTTTAGAATGCATGAGAAATCTTTAAACGTCGCATTCTTAACCAAAGTGCAGCACATAATTATTCTAAAAACATTTCGCAGTCCTTCTTCGGTATACGGTCTACGTAGTTTCTCTTGGCCTGTTGGCATAACCTTTCTTGATGGGGAAAGCAACTCACGTTCCTGCCCAAGGCTGGGCATGTTCAAGTCGTTCAAGTATGTTTAAGTGTTTTTTTTGGTGTTTTTTGGACAGAATGTGCTCGGATGGAGAATGAACTCAGGCCGGCTTTCGGCATCAGGGCAGTACTTGCCCAAGAGCGGTGGATGTATGGCAACATCTCGTTCGGGACGTGCTTGCCCACATCCCAGGGCAACAAAGTTAATGCCATATTGCAAGGGCTGTGCCTCGGTGATGAGGCAGTTGGCAAACAATTTGACACATTAGTTGCGAAATGTTGCGAATCTCGTGCAAGTGAGCATAGTGAGATTAGTGAGCAACCCACAAAAGCAGAAGTCGACGCACATGCTTTCACACTGCGTGTCATGGAGTGGGTTTGACGGTCGCAGTGTTTTCCAGAAATTATGGTTCCTTTTGTACACTTGACAACTTGACACATCCGAGATCATCCGAGTTTTGTTGCTTTTGAGGTATGAAGAAAGGCGATCCGTCCCTAAAGGCCGTGAAGCATCCACGCTTTGGAAAGATCCTCGTGGCTACTCGGAACCTGCCCAAAGGTTACTACGTGGCATGGTGGGGCAAATTGTGCAAGAATAAGAAGCACGTACCTTACAAACGAATGGAGTGGGCTCTGGAAACCAGCAAGGGTATGGTGGACGCGGTGCCTTTCAATGGTTCCTTGCTGAAGTATTGCGCTTGTCCAGGCAGGGTGTTGGTTTCAAGGAGTAACATTCTGAAGATGTTTCAAGTGCAATCAGCGGGGAACGAGAGTGCAGAAGATTCTGTCATGCAGGATATGCAGGATATGCAGTATATGTAGTATATGTAGTGTATGTAGTATGTGTACATGTAGTATTTGTCGTATATGTCGTTTATGTGGTAGATGTACTCGATGTAGTAGATGTACTCGATGTAGTAGATGTACTCGATGTAGCATATATGCAGTATATGTAGTATATCTGTGTGCTACAATATTGTGACATCGTGTGTTCAATTCTCCCATGTAGTCTGGGAGCAGAGCTATCCTCTGCCTGGCAGCGACCTTTAGTGCGGGAAGGTCCCAGTGAGCTGCCCACCATCGATTTTGCGCCCAACAGTGCGCTTGCCTCAGCTTTGAACGTCAGGGGTTGATGGGTGTCGGGTGTCTGATTTTCAGGATGTTTTTCCTTTCGGCCCACAACATCCCACAACCCTTGGCATTTCATGTGCTTAGGATGTTCTGCTGAAGAGTGGGGAGAAGTTGGCAGCAATTATTTTCCGCACTTTGCGACCCATTCCTCGGAATTGGCAGGCAAACACGGGATTGAAATTGATTAAATTATTAAATATGTCATGTGCAATAAACTGGCACCAATATGCTTTGCGTGATATTCGCGGTCAGTACCTCGCTTAGGCCTACGTTTTGGCTCGCTTAGGCCTACGTCACAGATGCATGATTATATTATATTTGCAATAGAAAGATATCATAAGATATCTTCATATATCCGAAGTGGTCCCCTCTGTCCCCTCCCAGGTCCCAGTTGTCACCTGTTTTAGATCCACACCCCTAAAAATAACACCCAAAGGCGTGTAGCCAGTGGATCCCAATATGATCCTGTCCCCAGTCCCCAGTCCCTCCCTAAATATAAACCTTAAAGATGTGAATCCACATCCGAGATTGTCGGCCTAAGTGATCCAAAAAGTCGTCCTATGTGATCTTTGGACCGATATTCGCCACGGCTGGCTTGTCTTGGTGGTTGAAGCTGCCAACCAAAACCCTGCAGTTGGACATGATGTATAACAAAGATGAGAAGACCACGGATGATTTCTTCCAAGAGCGTGGGCTGACCCGCGGGGATGTTGGAACGAAAAGGTATCCAGTGTCTCGGATGGTGTTCATTTTTTGTGATCTCATGTGTCAACTTATCAAACTTCGTTTTAGCCCCTGCTGCATGCCATGCAAGTGATTTGCTTTTGCCAAGGCAGAACGAAAGAAGAAGGCTGGACCACCAGCATACATGAAAACGAAGACAATGTCAACCATGAAGCAGATGAAAACCGGAAAGAAGATTTAGTTGACATGGACAAGTTGCTAAACTCTTGAGATCTCTTGAGTGGTTTTGGTCTTTTGTAGAACCTCTTGGTGAGAGTGGCTTGGTTCCGAAAGCAAGATCTTTTGAATCCTATTGCGTCGTTACTTCGTTATTTTCTTGTGTGATTCTAGATATTTCTAGATGATTTAGTGGTGGAATCAAGCCCGCGCATTCGAAAGCTTCTCCCTGCAAGGGGAAGGCTGGGCTGCATATCCTCATCCCCAGGGGTTGCAATGCACCTGCCCACATCCGCCCACATCCGCCCACCTATTTGGATCATTTTGGATCGATATCACGCAAACACGCCCTATGCATCCCTATGCTAACATATATGAGGCTAATACAAACTAATAAATAATAATAAAAACTACTATCAGTTACTATCATCTAATATCATCTACTGCGCGGATGACATTTGAATAGTTCATGGCCGGGTGCATTGTGTTGGGGGGATATGCCTGGGGTCTCTTGTGACCTTGTGCGCTAACTCTTGTCACAAAAAGCAACTGCTGCTGTTGCACGAGTTGCTGAGACAGGCCCTGGTATTGCATTTCAATTGTTTCATTTTTTGCCCCTCTTGGCGAGAATCTATACCTTCTGTGTGGCAGATGTTCCTTTTTGGCCCCATGGTCCCATCGGCTCAAGGTTTTCGCTGCTTTTAGGATGCTTGAATGACGTTGCTAATATAGTGACATCATGCAGCCTTTGCAACCTCTGCAGCCTGGAGCTTCTATTGCTGCTTCTCGACGGTTTGTGGCGCAGAATTGGAGACGCTTGATAGCTGCACCAGCTCCTCGTGCCTTGAGAGAGCAGGGCGATTTTAACGTCAGGCATGCAACAGTTGCTGGCTTGAGCTGTTTGAGCTGCGTGTGCTACTCGCGCTTCCTGTCTCGGCCAAGCAAGTCTGCCAATGCCTCAGCCATCCTCAGCCCTAGCATCGGTATTGTGTTGATAACAAAATTGATACAACTGCACAAGATACTGTGAAAGAACCTTGAGAGACATTCGTGCCTGAATGGATCCTGGGAAGTCGAGCAAAATGTAGGTATCGGTATCACCAATTGTAAGTTCTATTTGCGGATGCTATTCTGCCGAAAACATCCCGCCCCTTGAAATTAAAATGAACCGCATGAACCTGCTCTACCGATCTCTACCGTAGATAGGATAGGTTTTGAATAGTGACGTCCAGCCTCCTGATCCTCGGACACCACTGGCAGAATCTTCCATATCCTGGAGCGTCTGGAGCACTATTCACCAAGATCATTGGGGATCGGAGGCCGAAAGGTGGAGCATTTGTCTGACACTGTTTGACACTGTTTGACACTTCGACTTCTGATATCTTCTGAAGTTCCTTTTCCTCTCGGCCAAGGTCAGACTTTTGAGGACACGTGCCACTGCGGTGACGTCGGCAGCTACAATAGAAGAAGAAGTGGAGGCCCTTCTGGCAGTCTTAAAGGTCGACATGTACATGAAATGTATTGACATATATATATATATGTATTTGTGCTTGGTTTGATCAGCAGCGGTGCTTCCTTGTTTTGACTTGCGGCTCTTTCAGTAGGGCAATGGGTCCTTTTTCCCTCAACCTGCACGTAGCCATGTTGGGGGGCCATGTTGCACCTGCCTTCATAATTTCTTTGCGCAGAAATGTCAACTTGTGAGGAAGATGTGGCAAGCAGTAGACGCCCAAGACTTCGGTTGGACAAGGATGATGCAGGCAGTGTCGTTTTCATGCTTGGGATTGAAGAAGAGAAGGGTCGATCCTCCCATTGTTTGGACTGTTGCCGTCTAACCGGCACGCCTGCCATTCAGTCAGATTAGATAAATGATGAAAGCAAACAACAGACATTACCTTGTGTATCCTTTTGAACAGTATGCAGTGCACTTGGCAGGCAATCTTCAAAAGCTGATGGTTACGACCCCACTGTTCTATGCGAACGGTTCTCCGCACATTGGAGCCAAACCTGAAAAATGAGGTCCAACAGCACCATTTCTACAAAGGTCTATAAAGGTCTGAGGATTTCAAGAGGTTGCGAGGATTTGCATGGATTTGCCAGGTTCAGGCATTTTTATGATGTATTTTTTGAACGTTGAGGAAGCGCGTACCCTGCGATTGCGGCGGATGTTATGGCGCGGTATGGGAAGCTGCGAGAAGCAGAAGTTCACTATGTGACTGGCATGGATGAACATGGCGAGAAGATTGCGCGAACAGCGGCTCCCTTGCCGCAAGGGGACCTTCATGGGACGTCATGGGATGTTTAATAAAGATTATATAATAAAGTATTTAGTGAAGATGTTTTAAGCACAGAATATGCCCAACTGAAGTAACTGAAGCAGATATTCTCAGTGGTCACAAAGCAGACTTTGTCGATCTTTGTCGCATTGGACAGATTTGGAAAGTAGAACCAATGGAGTTGGAGCAGAGTGCCTCCAGTGAAGTCCCAGAGGCTGGTCAAGACAAGACTCCACAAGAGCTCGTCGACGGGATAGCAACAGAGTTCCAGGACGGGAAGAAGCTGTCATTCAGAGAACTTTGTGCGGAGCGATGTTATAGTTACTACAAGGGGTTACTGTAATTAACAATGATTACTGTATATGAACAGACTTGGGCGCCGCTGAGTTTCTGAGCACGCTGCAAAATGAACAAACCATAACAAACCAGTTACAGATCATACCTCTCTCCAAACATGCCTTCCGACCTACTTCCCACTCAGGATTTATGGGACTTGCTCAAGGTGCAGCCAGATCATTTCGCGCGGACAACTCCAGCCAAGCACAAGGATGGACTGTTTGGTTGCAGAATGTTGGAGGGTCAGCAACAAGGATTGACAAATGACACTGATTTTGCCCTGGGTCTCTTAAATACTAGCGAGTAAAAAGAATTATAAGAATCGACCATCTGGAAAAAGATGGAACAAATTTTCAGCCTGTGGGAAATGAAGGAAATTGTCCATGAAATGTGGCAGCGATGCCTGGACAATGGCGACATCTACAAGCCCCTTGTCATCCTGCAAGTGTTCTCAACATGCGCATCTGGTTTGGGATTAGACGCGGATGATTGTGGCCTGTAGACAAGAATAAGGTGTTGATATGTGTTTACAATATTTATAAAATTTTATTATCTATTTATATAACATATTTGTATAATATATATATATTATAATTATATATATATGTGTAATATTATGTAATATACTACAAATCAATGTAAATATATAGTAATATATAGTAATATATAGTAATACATAGTAATATATATATATAGTAACATATAGTAACATATAGTAAAACATAGTAATATGTAATAGTAATAGACATATAGTAATTATGTAATTATATGCGTACATATACATACATATATATATTATTATGTATAGTATGTATGTACATATTATGCACATGTGCATGCATATATATATATATACATACACACACACATATATATATATACACTATATATCTATCTATAGATGCACATATCTGCATATAGGCATAAATGTATTCTTTACTTTGAGCGTCCGATCTGTAGCTCTGTTCAAGCAAGGAAAGACTACAGTGGTTTCTACTGCGTTGGCTGTGAAGCGTACCTGGATGAGGATGAGATGTCAGAGGGACATATTTGCAAAATACACCAAAAGGAATGTGAGTGGCGCAGTGAAGAGAATTACTTCTTCCGGCTCTCCAAGTATTGGGGTGCAGTGCGGCAGCATCTGGAGGAGAATCCAGATTTCATTTTGCCCACCAGTCGCCGCAGCCAAGTTCTCGTGTGGCTGGAGGAAGACAACAAACGTGATTTTTCGATTTCTAGAGCTAGCACGTCTTGGGGAATCCCAGTTCCAGGAGATGATTCACAGGTGTCATGGGGTCAAAAGGTTACACCGTTTCCGCGAAAGGATTCCGGAAAATCATGATATCAATGATATCATACGGATTCATATTGCATAATCCTAGGTAGCCTCAGAATGACGATTTTTACTGTTTAAAGTGAGGCTTTCCAATTTCATCACAATGATGCCGAATCATGCCTCTCTCTATTCGTTGGGGTGTGCTGTGCCTGCAAGTGCAACATGCCCTGTAGGTCATCTATGTTTGGTTTGATGCGCTTCTAGGGTACTTGTCCTCATTGCTGGGGCCAGAGGATCCGGCAACCTTGGATACCGTTCTGCAACGCGGATGGCCCGCTGATGTACATGTCATTGGAAAAGATATCATGAGATTTCACGCAATTTACTGGCCAGCTATGCTGATGTCTGCAGGGCTTCCACTGCCCAAGCATATTTGCACGCATGGGTTCCTGACAAAGGATGGCTTAAAGATGGGAAAGTCATTGGGAAATGTCGTGGAGCCCATCCCCTTGGTGAACGACTTTGGTTCCGATGCGGTTCGCTTTTTCTTCTCCAGTTGTCTCTCGTTTGGTCTAGATGGTGACTTCAGCTATGAGACCTTCATCAAGAGAGTCAACAGCAACTTGGATCAACTTGGATCAACTTGGCACATCCAGTGCACAAATGTGCACATGTCACGTATAAAAACAGCATATCCTCTGCTTGAAGAGGCTTTGCGCAGAGTGCAGAGCCTGTAGCATCCTGGCCTGCCAGGTAGCCTTGCCAACGAACTTGGAAATTTGGTCCATCGAATCTTAACGCTTCTACGAAAGAACCTGGCAGATCCAGCTTCCCCATTGGATTTGGTGGACGACGGAGCTGTATTCGACGATCACCCAGTCCATTGCCTCAGCTATCCTTAGTTGCAATATGTTGCATTGATCGGACAAGAGGCTCCAAACTGCCAGGGCCAATTACTGATGCAAAAAGATACAACAAGTGTTACAACAAGTATCAATTAAGTATCAATTACAGTAGGTTCCATTCGCATCATTCGCATTCGCTTTTGGGACCAGGTCCGAACTGCAGCAGAGAAAGCTCCAGAAGCTGTTGCCGCCTGCTATGAGCAGACAGATATCCCCAAGGCACATAGCGGGATACAGCGGGTTTTTGTTGAGAGGATACCTCAGACTCAGAATATCAGAAGCTGCGAATGCAGCAATGATCAGCAATGATCAGCAATGATCAGCAATGATCAGCAAGGGAACAAGAATACATAATAAATTAAGAATATACAGTATACATAATTATATTCAATCATATTCCCACAAAAAGGCCTTGGCTAATGCCATGATCATGTCTGCAATCAGCATCACCAATTGAAGCTTCCCTGTTGCCGAAAGTGTCTCTCAGGCCGTCGCCACAGCGCTCGAAATCGCGACGGTTGCCAACGTTCGAATGAACGAGGCAAGCAGATGCTTTGGCATTGTATGGCTTTGTCATACACACCTTTTTTTTTGTGTCCTGCTTTGCTTCCTGCTGGCATTCAAGCGCTTGCCATGAGGTTGAGCCTTGGGCAAAGTTAAAGAAGAACACTAGCGATGAGGAGAAAAGTCTGGCGTTGCGCGAGCTTCTAGTGATGGCAGAAGGCGCCCTCAGGGGTAACTCTGGGGTGAGCTTCTGGTGACCGGGTGACTGGGATGACCTTGAAGGCAATCGAACATATTGGAACATATTTGAACATATTTGAACGCCTTGAATTTGACCAAGCGGATTTCAGCGGTTTTGGTGCAGGTGTTCGCATTTGCGCTGTGCTTCTTTCTCCTGTCACACCGGGACTAAGCGCAAAGATTCTGGCCGAGTTCGGTCTTGGCCAAGGCGAGTCATGGCGAGTCACACATGGCACGGGGTCACGGGGTTGGCTTTTGCTGCCGCATGCTGCATCGGAATCTAGGCCAGCTCTCCTGGAAGGACACTGCATGGAGGTGGGATGTGATCCTTGGACTTGGAAATACTTGGAATGTTTGGATAGACCAATGATAGACATCTATGGTCAAACCAAGTCAAACTGAAGTATAATTAGCAGACAATTCCAGAAAGACACTTCCAGAATTCGACATCATGAATTTCATTATGCAGAAATTATGCACATCATTTGGCTACATTTCACTCAGGATTCCTGGCTCAGCTTCCAGCTCAGTCATATTTTGTCGATTTCAGGTGTGTCAGAGAGATGAGGTTTATCACGGTTTATCCGATACAGACTCAGTATATCTCCTATCATCCGGCATCAGTTGTAGTATGAGTTGCGACCTCAGTATGCGCAGACTTGCTGTTTCATCCAACATCCTCGAGGTGGGGCCAAAGCCAACGCCCGTTTTCCAGCGCATCGACTTAGAAGCCTGGCAGGGAAAATGATTTTCGTCGCTTCCAAGGCCGCTGCTGGTAGTGATTCCGAGCTGTGGACATTTGTGGGCACGACCTTACGTCCATTCGCAACCATAGAGTCCCATGGAGCGTTTATAATCAATTCAATATAATTCAATGAACTTGTAGATGTGCTGCTGTGTGACATGCATGCGCCTTCATCACAGTTATGACATGTTATGACATGTTATGACCTCATCAGATGCCAAAAGCAAGAGTGTCCCATGGTAAGACGCTGGATTAATAGCAACTTGGCTGGCTCACAAATTCGCACAATTCTTGCAAGATGCCACAGCAGTTGTCACATGTTGTCAACAACTTCTCTTGAGTCATCAAAGTCAAGGCGGCAAGCCCTGCTTCTCGGCAGGCTGAATTTTCGCGACCAACTTGCGTGATTGCTTGAGGGACAAGACTGTGCAGCTTGCATCAGAGCCTGACTACTGTATATCTCAGAATCAGAAGTGTATAGAAGTGCAATGTTTGTAATTAATGTTGACTCATGTTGACTCATGTTGACTCATGTTGACTCATGTTGACTCATGTTGACTCATGACTTCTTTGTAAGGAATTGGTGGCTTGAACTTGAAGATCTTGCGGTGGGTTTACATGTTTGGAGTTGTTGGCATTTTTGACCGAAGCCATTTCTATGAAAAATGCTAGAGAGTTCCCGGCCTGGGCGTCAAGGGTGCTGAGCTTGGATGAACATGCAAGACTGGAACTGGAAGTAAGATCATTAGGATCAGCAAGGATCGGCATACACAAAACTGTACAAAGCTGCATTGAAGAGGCGGGCAGAAAAGTCATTTCATTTTGTTTCAAGTTGTTTCAAGGATTGCCATCATGGCTGCCTCTGCAGCTGTGGCAAAGGGCCCACGCTTGACGCTTTCATCCTTCTTGGCCGCTCTGAGTCTCAGCTGAAGTGCACAAACCAACCAACTAGCCACAAGTTGAATCGATTTGTGAATAGTTTTCAACTTGATCTTTTTGGCACGGCAAAAAGATCTGAAATCCCATAGCAGCCTAGGTTGAAGAACTTGAAGTCGAACACCATTTGGGCGATGCTCGCAGGGGGTGCGGTTGCCGTCCTCTTTAGGTATCTTCAGGAGCTTGTTTCTCTTGTTATTAGTTGTTCTCAGAGTATCACAATCACTGTAACTGAATGGATCTGATCCTGGCGTGCTCTGGCCAGGACTTGATCCGGCGGTTTCAACAACAAGAGGCCGAATCGCTTTGGCGGAGGCATGTGGACCTCAGTGTGGTGCAGGCTGGGTCTTGTGCTCCGCTGCTCACAGGCAACGGGTGGAGTTAGTCGTGGTGACAGTCCGAATCACAGGAGTTCCGTGCAATAAGTTGCAGCTGGTTGACCTAATGATTGGTATTAGTATATATATATATACATATATATATATATATCTATTAATAGTGTGTAATTATATATATATATATTCATTATATACTATATATGTAAATGTCCAGTGGCAAAGCTTGGGTGAATTGCCTGATTATCTTGGGGGATGGTCATCATTTAATGCAGACGAAGGATTCCTATTATGCCAAATGACGATAGAACATATCTAGTTGTTCAGCATGTTTCTGTGATGTAATTAGTCAAAGATCTTGAAGTGACAAGCTTTGTCCTCGTGACTTTTCCAGGCTGTCCTCCTCACAACAGAGCACCTGAAGTCATTGGGCCGGGTTGAGAAGAGGACCTTGTTTGTGAAGCCCATTACAGAGGTCTTCCGGAATGAATTTGTGCTAGCCAACGTGTTGCGAACAGCCGAAATGGCAGTAGCCAAGAATGAACCATTCCTAGTGACCCAGCTATCTCAAGAAGACAAGTGGCACGTGCTGACCACTTGTACCAACCACTTGAGCTCCTGCTTTGCACCTTACCATGTTTTCTTCAACGAAGCACGACGTGTCGAGTCCTATTACCAGTCGGCATGGTACGTGTTCACGCTGACCTGTGCGCAAACGGAAGCCTCAGGGAGATGGTTCATCACCCCACTCAAGCCAGTGGGGAAGGATGATGTTGGAATGTTGCGGATACGAATCGTGATGATGAATGAACAAGAGCTTCGTGAAATTGCATCAGGACGAGACGAAGCAAAGCCGTGCAAAGCCTTGGTTTTGAATGATTTTCAATGCAACAACAGTTTCCGCCAGTAGCTTTGAAGTACTTTGAATAGGAGACAGTTCTGGTAATTATATTCTATATTGCCCTGAGTATCCTTGAGCAGCAACATGTTTTGTTTACAAAGCCACACGTCTTTAGATGCCAAAGAACGAAAAAAGGAACATACTGTAGGCAACATTTTGCAGCAGCAAATTGGTCTGCACGCACTGTCACCAAATTGCAGGAGCCATTGAGCCCCCGAGCTTCGGCTTCTTCAACGGCCGTCATGAGAGCCGATGGAACACATGTCAACGCTTTGCTGAATTGTTTGAAAGGCAACTTACAAAAGTTAGTGGCACGAGTGATGTCGGAGATGCGGAATGGGGCCCAAATCTATGTGGCAGATTGTCTTCCACAAAGAAGAAAGGTGGCAGCAATCCTCTTCTTTCATCCATGGCTGATCCAAACTCCTCTACAAACCCCGCTGAGGAAAATTGCATTCTAAGAATCCACGTGCCATTTCCTGCTGGCCGAAGCCAGATGGAGAAATCAGATTCACAAAGGTTGGAAGAATGTGTCTCCAAAGATGTGGTCCTCTTCGAGTAGGGAGGATGCCTCAGGATGACACATGTATATCAGGTACGCATAGGTACGCCATGTACGCCATTGTATGCATTAGCAGTGCCAGCAAGGAGTTCTGAAGCAATGTCCAGAAGTGCTGATTAGCCTTCGCTGCTGAGCCATTTAGTGTAGAAAGTGTAGAAACGTGTAGCAACTAGACCCATGTTCTGTTCCAAATTATGGCATTGGTGCGAAAAACGCCTGGGTCGCCAATCGCCAGTGATGCTGCATCATTCTATTTATTGTGTCGCATGCACCACAGACCTACCATTGCTTGATATCATGTGCTGTGTGTGCTGGGTACATTTGTTGCAGCTTCCAGAACTGGGCTACTGGAAGCATGGCTCAAAGCAGCATGTCGGGGGCACAGCCAGTGTCGGTGTTGCACGGGGGCGTTCCCTTGCGCACCAGCCCCACGCATTCGCGATTGAGCAGTGGCAGGCTCTTCTCGAGGCATGGCAAAACTCGCATACACACACACAATTCCTTTTAACTTTCAGTCATTTTCAGTTTTAGTTTTATACGTTTCAGAATGTTTCATCATGTTTCATCATTTGTCAATATTTTTCAAATAAGTTTTCATCATTCTTCTGTGGATTCCATCGCGTGCTACCAGCAATTCTGTCGGAGACATGCTCTCTCTGCACCCAGGTCATCACGACTGGAGACTCCAGGCTTTTCCGGAGCTTTCCAGGACAGGATAGTCAGTGATAGTCAGTGATAGTCAGTGTTAGGTCCAGCAAAATTCCTCAAGCACCCGAAATCTCAGATGACTCAGATGTTTGTAGTTTGTGGGATTTTGTTTTCACATGCAAAACTCATCAAAACTCTGGCTGGCATGATGCCTTTTAAAGTCCATTGTGGTTTGAGAGGGCAGCTGTTTAGAGCAAGTGTCACAGAGAGGGCGCAAGAATCACGATGATGTGGGGGTTGCAGCTTGCAACGTTACATAGATCCATTTAGATGAAACTCTTCATGACATATATGACATTGGCAAACATTGTGATGCTGGTCACAGGACAATGGCCTCCCCATTTCAGCAAGTACTGTGCTGATTTGTGCTGCAAGGTCAGGGACAGAAAGCCGTAGGAATGTCATTTTCACCTCCCTCACCGCAGAAACCACAAAAAGAGCATACCCAGCGTGCCATGATTTCATCCGGTTTCAAAATTGAGCGAAGATCGTTTATATAGCAACCCTCACAAGGACAGAAAAGCAACATCCATCATTAAAATAGTAATCAACAATTAAATATAATTATAATATATGTAAATTACTTAATTACTTGTCTGTCTTTTGGGGGTTGCTGTAACTTATTCTTGCGGTAATGCGTTCCAAGCTGCGACTGTTTGAGGTCCAAGCGACACAGCCGCAGAAAGAAAGCAGGAGGCCGCAGCGGCCGCAGCTTGAATGACCTGAAGGAGCAACAACCAATGTCACAACCGGTCTGTCACGCACTGCCGCATGCCGGTTTGAAGGCATCGAAAGATTCCCCGGTCAAAGACCAACCGGAGTGCAAAAGGTGAGTCGGCAATTCCAAATGGTCCACTTTACGTTTGTACATTTTGCAATATTCACCCCGCTTCGCGTGGGGTGGCCGCCCACACCGCAAGTTTATTTCGGTCCGTGAGAGGGGCTAAGGGTGGTTTTCCCCCGTGGGGGCTCCCCAAGCTAAGAATTTTCACTTCCCCCCCCCGTGGGGGCTCCCCAAGCTAGGGAATTTTCACCCCCCCGTGGGGGCTCCCCAAGCTAGGGAATTTTCACTTTTCCCCCCCGTGGGGGCTCCCCAAGCTAGGGAATTTTCACTTTTCCCCCCCGTGGGGGCTTCCCAAGCTAGGGAATTTTCACTTTTCCCCGCCGTGACAGCTTCCCAAGCTATGGAATTTTCACTTTTCCCTCCCTTGGAGGCTCTCCAAGCTGCGGAATTTCAAATAGCTAGACAACGACGCCTAGATAGTCCCCCAAATCCCGTGTTCTTTGAATGTGTTTCCATGTTTTTGCAATGGTTTCCTTCAAAGCACGGTACTTTACACTTTTGTCGCCATAAAACCGGTCGAAAACATCATGTTCGACAATGCTTCCAATTCCCTTATCTCCCCAACCGTTGAAAATACCGCTATTTACAGTGTTTTCTTCAATTTTTCCATGTTCCAATGCCGGTAGCCAACTCCAACATATATATATATATAAGAAATCCTTCCAAAACATTGTTTTTGACAGTGTTTTTCCAATGTTTCCAGTCAAACAGACGGTAATTTACACGTTTTTTGCCATAAAGGCAGTAAATCCTTCCAAAACATTGCTTTTGACAGTGTTTTTGTAATGTTTCCAGTCAAGCATACGGTAATTTACACGTTTTTTGCTATAACGTCAGTCCAAAACACTTGTTTTTGCAGTGTTTTCAATGCTCTGGCATCCAAAAACCCTGCAAATTCTTGCTATGTACAATGTTTTTTTTCATTTTTGGCCGTTTTTCCATTGCCGGAAAGCTACCAAAATGACCCAAAATTCCATTTCAATACCCTCTTGCGCTCAGACACCCAAAAATCCTCGAAAAATGTCGAAAACACCACCGTATTCTGGTCTCGGTGCGAAATTCTGGTCTCGGTGCGAAACCGTTTTTGGCCCCCCCCCCCAGCTAAAGCTGATATAGCGACTGCTATATTAACAAATGTCATTGAGCATTTAGTGTTGCTGTTGCCCCCCAATAAGCACGCCTTCACCGCCAAAGCGGTGTGGGCGGATTTTGCATCATTTTGCATCCAGAATCCATAGGAATGTTGCAGAGAGGGAGTTGTGCAGTTGTGCAGGTAGGTGCAGTGACGTGCCATGCAGAAGAAGACGATGTGTGGTTCTCAGATGCCATCCGTTCTGAGTGGCCATTGGGAGAAAATAGTTCCCACACCATAGGCTCATAGGTTTTCCTTGTGCCCGTAGTGATGTGTGGCATAGCCAAAGCTTGGATGAATGATGATAAATTGCCCATGTTGGGGTATGGTATGGTATGGTCATCAATCATCATCAATCAATTCATAGAGATTTGCATGCTGCACTCTTCAAAAGGATTCCCATGATGGGATGGATGACCGGACCCCATACAAAATGTTTTGAAATGTTTTGATTTGGCACATTTATGTTGATTTGCTGGGAAGTTGACCCATGTTGACCCATATACAATCAATTGCACATGCTGTCGGTGGACTTGAAACGGATGCCCCTGCCAGCTCGTCCGCAACATCATGGCGGTCTCCCCAGACAAGGAGGTTATTTTGAAAAGTGGCCGCTCAGAAGAACAGGAAGAGCAACTCACTTGCACTATAGTATCTATAGTCACTAGATTGTTGGTATTTGTTGGTTGGTTGATGAGGACTGATGTTTGGTTTGTCATGGTTTGTCCATTCTGTCTTCATGTGTTAGCATGCTGGCATGCATGCGTCACTAATATATATACATGTTTATTGTTTTTGGCAAGATAGTGCTTCATGGTGCTTCATAGCACATTGGATTTTTGCAAGGCTTAGGCACTTTGGAGTTGTAGTTGCGTCAGCGCATGTCAGCGCTGAGGGATCTTCAGCAATTTGCCAGAGAATGGCTAGAGGATCAAGGCATGGACTACGATCCGTCGTGCCATCCTGAGATGAACACATCTATTTCTTCGAGTGCCATTAGTTTCATGTTTTCTATTTCATTCCATTTCTACATTTTGAATGGTGCCCATTCCTGGGCCGCCCATGCTTTTGCTATGCAGTGGCGACGCTCTCAGCCTTTATGCCAACTTATGGGTTCCAGCGCGTAAAATCGGGCCTGATTTCCACCCCTTTTATCATTTTGCCTAGTCCCTGTTTTCTCGGATATTTTTCTTGATGATCCTCTTGGATCTGCTGCCTGATGGTATATCTATATTCTCACTTTTTGGATCTTTTTGGCTGTTCATACCACGGTCTTTGGCCGGCAGGTTGCAGTCTCACAAATACAATTTTACATTTCGTGTTGGTGTAGTCCTGAAGTAGAAGTACTACGATATGATGGAAATTTCTTTGGTATGATTCAGGAATCTCAAGGTGATCGAGGTGAAGGA
The DNA here is from genome assembly GCA_947184155.2 of Cladocopium goreaui. Classification (NCBI taxonomy): domain Eukaryota; class Dinophyceae; order Suessiales; family Symbiodiniaceae; genus Cladocopium; species Cladocopium goreaui. The sequence continues at coordinate 79,622 of CAMXCT020000465.1, read as the reverse complement.
CCGCACCATGAAAGAAGACCCGGAGAAGAAGTACCGTGTCGACAAGACCCTCATGATGGAAACCTATGACCGGGGCGAGATTCAGTTGATGGAAAAGACATGCATCTCAGCTTCAGAATACTTGAGTGCTCTATATACGGTATTCTATAGAGAAAGTTGATCACACGCTGGACACTGGATGTTTTCTTCGGTCTTCATTCAAGCTCCGAAAATCTCCGAAATACCTTAGGCACAGACTTATTGGCGGTCAAACCGCATGATGCCGAAGTCTGGCGAATGCGAACACTGGGACGGCTGCGTTTGAAGCAGCTTGGTTTCAGGTCAGCAGGTCGTGTGCCCATGACCTAGGAATCCTAGGATGATGCAAAGATGTACAAACAAGTATGCGTTTTTCCCTGTGATCCATCGCGAGGTAAAGTGGGACTTAGCCAATCAAAGGGCGGGACAAACCACAAAAAACCATACTTATATATTATGTTTGATGATTTTGGAGATATTTGAGGTTCCTAGCGCTGGTGCCAGTCTTCTCCTAGTAGGTATGGCGGCGTTGGAAAATGCCTTTTCCCCTACTTAGACTACATCAGTATAAAGCGAACCGGCAGCTGGTGTGTCTTGTTTGTACCTGTTTGTGCCTGTTTGTTGGTGGAAGTTGCGAAAGTTGCACTGTGTTCTCCCAGGCTGTGGGACGCTGCTTTGGAAGCTGCTCGGCGGTGGATTGCTTTTGAGCCGCAGTCGTTGAACCCTCGTTGCGCCGAAGCTTTCGCACAAGCCGGCAGCCAGGTACAGTTGCGATCAGCTGCGTTTTGTTGGACCTTGATGTGCTTTGATGTGCTTTGTAAATACACCTTAAACTTAAACTTGCTTGCACTGAGATGAAGTGAATTCACATTATAATTCACCTGGCACCGTTTGCCTTTGGCCATGAAACATTCTCAACTCCAGGACTCTGAGCAGGTCAAGGAAGCACGTGTGCGTTTTGCACAGCTTTACAAAGAGGTCACGAAAATGGAAGGCCCAGCAAGCGGAAGAACATGGAAGAGTGGCACGGTATGGCACGGTGAAGAAAAATGCTGCAAATTTATGCAACACATTGCAAACTGCAAAACAGCTGTGAGCGCAGGGTTATGCAGGGTATGAAACGGTGACATGGGACTAACCAATTGGTACCAGTAATTCTTGGTCACGCTCTGGGAGCGTGTGACCTCACTCGACCTGTAGGAGATGGAATTCGTGACGTCTCTGTTGAACTTCAAGAATGTGTGTGGCGATGTGATGAGCTGCTGGAGCATCGTAAAACAGAGGAGAGCAAAGTCGAGGTAGGACTTGGCATGGCATTCTCATGCATCATCCATGAAGCGGCGGTGCTCTTGTGTCAAGCATGCCGCACCATGCGATACCATGTCACCATGTCACCATGATAGCCACAAGCAACAGGTGCCAATTGCTGTCAGGCTTGCCGGCCCTGCAACCTCAGCGCCCGGCCTGCTACTGTACTTACTGGAGCGAGGCAGGGGGCTTTCCTTGCACCGATGTCAGATGAACACACCATTGGTGTCCAACAACATTTTCCTAGGTCCTAGATGGTACTTGCTTCAACTTGCCTCATGTTCTGTCACAGTCGAAACTGGCCTACGGTTCTTGACGATCAACCATGCATGCTTTCAGAAGAATTGTTGTCAAGATTTTCCCGGATACCCCAGTACGATGTGGCACTTTTTCGATGCATTGATGTAACATTAGCAAAGTGCTCGACTGACTGGATTAGCTTGCTGCAGTGCTGCATTGCTTGCCGCCATTTGATTCCTAGATTTGCTTGGATTTGCTTGGATTTGCTGTGATTCGCTTGAGGCCGCCTCATTTCTTCTTGCCCAATTTTGCGGACTCGATTGGCCCTGTGAAAGTGGTCCAAGCTGAGCCGGAAGAACTTGGAGGCGGCGCCTCTCATCCCAGGAAGCTCGTGGTCACCCAAGATGTGGAGGCTCGTGCATGGTGTGTATGTATAGATGTGTATAGTAAGCCAATGGTAGATCACGGCAAACCAACGTATGTATATAATTGTATATAATTGTATATAACTCTCTATAGATTCCAGATCCATGCATATCCATACATTGTCTATTTGCACGCGGGTGTACATGCTCACATTGTTTTTGCCGGTTGGCTCATGTTGACTCCGAACAGTATTTGCACATTCCATGGCAGCTGTCTCTTTGAGGCGGGTGATCCATTGTTCGTCCAAAATGCCTTAGCCTTTGCAAGTCTCGACAGGGCCAGGGCTTCAGCCTTTGCAGCCTTTTTGCAGCTGCAAGGATCCAGCAATGTCAGGTTGCCAAATGATTTCAAAAAAGATCTATTGACATCTATTGACCAAAGCCTTACTGTATCTTGGTGTCCATTCCACTAGCAGGCTGAAGACATTGCCCGCCTCAAGACTTCTCTGGTCACTGCAACCACACTGTCTGCTTGGCAGCAGTAGAGCCAACGGAGGATAGACCATTTCTCATTTTTGATTGTGTGGGCATTTCTCAAAACACACCTTTGGTATCCTTTTGTTTGGACTTTGGAATGCGACTGCCAGGTCACCCAGACAAGCGAAATTGGTGGATATCCTCCTGGACAACAGCGAGTGGGATGACTCGACCAGCGACGCTGTCATGGAAGCACTGCGGAATCCCAAGGCCTTCGTACAACCGGGGGAAGAATTCCCACGACATTGATGTCAAGTCTTCAATTTTCTGCGTCGACCCCCAGCTCTACTTTATCAGATCAGCATATAAGGCCAAAGCTATGTTTAAATATGTTTAAGTCTGGATGTGTTCTAATTATTCATAATGTTTGCATCTGATTAGTGTGAGGGGCCCCCCCCCCCAAACAATTTGAGGATACTCTATAACTCGCACTTTTTTTTGCCCCCCCTCAACATTTTTTTGGTCAATCAAATTAAGAAAGGATTTCAATTTACTTTCAATTGATTTCCATTTACTTTCAATTGATTTCAATTTACTTTTAATTAATTAATTTACTTTCAATTGATTTCAATTTACTTTTAATTTACTTTCAATTGATTTCAATTTACTTTCAATTTACTTTCAAGTTACTTTTAATTTACTTTCAATTGATTTCAATTTACTTTCAATTGATTTCAATTTACTTTTAATTTACTTTTAATTTACTTTCAATTTACTTTCAATTGATTTCAATTTACTTTTAATTTACTTTCAATTGATTTCAATTTACTTTCAATTTACTTTCAAGTTACTTTTAATTTACTTTCAATTGATTTCAATTTACTTTCAATTGATTTCAATTTACTTTTAATTTACTTTTAATTTACTTTCAATTTACTTTCAATTGATTTCAATTTACTTTTAATTTACTTTCAATTTACTTTCAATTGATTTCAATTTACTTTTAATTTACTTTCAATTGATTTCAATTTACTTTCAATTGATTTCAATTTACTTTTAATTTACTTTCAATTGATTTCAATTTACTTTCAATTGATTTCAATTTACTTTTAATTTACTTTCAATTGATTTCAATTTACTTTCAATTGATTTCAATTTACTTTTAATTTACTTTCAATTGATTTCAATTTACTTTCAATTGATTTCAATTTACTTTTAATTTACTTTCAATTGATTTCAATTTACTTTCAATTGATTTCAATTTACTTTTAATTAATTAATTTACTTTCAATTGATTTCAATTTACTTTTAATTTACTTTCAATTGATTTCAATTTACTTTTAATTTACTTTTAATTTACCCAAAGAAATGTGGAGAAAGGGTTTTGTTGTTTTTCTTTCACTCCCAAAAGTTGGTGCTCACAATAGAGTACCATCCAAACAATTATATTATTGAGTAACTGAGCCACTCATGAGGTACCCCCTTGAAAAATTGTCTGAGTGCTGTTTTTTAATAAGGGTTTAATAAGGCATCTAATTATTTGGAAAACCTTGCATTTTAAAGCTTTAACACAACTATGGCTTTCTAAAGTGAAAGGGCCAGCTTTACCCAAAGAAAGGTGGAGAAAGGGTTTTGTTTTTTTTTTCACTCCAAAAAGTTGGTGCTCACAATAGAGTACCATCCAGACAATTATATTATTGAGTAACTGAGCCACTCATGAGGTACCCCTTTGAAAAATTGTCTGGATGCTGTTTTTTAATAAGGGTTTAATAAGGCATCTAATTATTTGGGAAACCTTGCATTTTAAAGCTTTAACACAAATATGGCTTTCTAAAGTGAAAGGACCAGCTTTACCCAAAGAAAGGTGGAGAAAGACGGGTGGTTTTGTTTTTTTTTCAATCAAAAACAGGTGTGGTTGATCCAAGAGAGGAGTTTTAGGCGAAAATAACAAAAAACAACGTAATTATGGTAGACGATGGATCTACTGAGGACACTATGATTCCACGGTTCTTGCGTACCCCTTGATTTGAAAAAAATTGTCTGGATGCTGTTTTTTAATAAGGGTTTAATAAGGCATCTAATTATTTGGGAAACCTTGCATTTTAAAGCTTTAACACAAATATGGCTTTCTAAAGTGAAAGGACCAGCTTTACCCAAAGAAAGGTGGAGAAAGGGTTTTGCTTTTTTTTTTTCACTCCCAAAAGTGGGTGCTCACAATAGAGTACCATCCAGACTATTATATTATTGAGTAACTGAGCCACTCATGAGGTACCCCCTTGAAAAATTGTCTGGATGCTGTTTTTTAATAAGGGTTTAATAAGGCATCTAATTATTTGGAAAGCCTTGCATTTTAAAGTTTTAACACAACTATGGCTTTCTACAGTAAAGGGGCCAGCTTTACCCAAAGAAAGGTGGAGAAAGGGTTTTGTTTTTTTTTTCACTCCCAAAAGTTGGTGCTCACAATAGAGTACCATCCAGACAATTATATTATTGAGTAACTGAGCCACTCATGAGGTACCCCTTTGAAAAATTGTCTGGATGCTGTTTTTTAATAAGGGTTTAATAAGGCATCTAATTATTTGGGAAACCTTGCATTTTAAAGCTTTAACACAACTATGGCTTTCTACAGTAAAGGGGCCAGCTTTACCCAAAGAAAGGTGGAGAAAGGTTTTTGTTGTTTTTTTTCACTCCCAAAAGTTGGTGCTCACAATAGAGTACCATCCAGACAATTATATTATTGAGTAACTGAGCCACTCATGAGGTACCCCTTTGAAAAATTGTCTGGATGCTGTTTTTATTTAATAAGTTTAAATCAAGGGTTTTGTTTTTTTTTTCACTCCCAAAAGTTGGTGCTCACAATAGAGTACCATCCAAACAATTATATTATTGAGTAACTGAGCCACTCATGAGGTACCCCTTTGAAAAATTGTCTGGATGCTGTTTTTAAATAAGGGTTTAATAAAGGGTTTTGTTTTTTTTTTCAATCCCAAAAGTTGGTGCTCACAATAGAGTACCATCCAAACAATTATATTATTGAGTAACTGAGCCACTCATGAGGTACCCCTTTGAAAAATTGTCTGGATGCTGTTTTTTTAAATAAGGGTTTGATAAGGCATCTAAAATAAAATTGATTAAAAATAAACATAAATAGAAAAGTAATTAAAAAGAAAAGTAAAGTTAATTAAAGCATTTGGAAAAATATTTTTTTTTAAAAAAAAAACTGGAAAAAAATTCTCACAATAGAGGCCCCCCCCCAACAATTGGCATGTGACTGAATTAGGAGCAAGAAATTTCTCACAATAGGGTACCATCTCTTTAATCAGGTGCAAACATTATCCGTTTTTCATCCAAATTGACTGACACCAACACAAGGTGGTGAGAGAGGCGCCTTGGAGCACAGATCCGGATGAGATGGTAAAGCATCTCCAGGACTGGGCAGAAGGATGAAGAAGCCCTGTTGATTCCAAGCCTTCAGATGTTTGGCGGTGCCTCCTTTTTCGCGGAAGGGACAGGCGAATACAGGTGGCATATGGAACGGCAACAAGTAAGGTGAAAGATGGTGAAAGCATGTCCAGGCATGTCATGGCGCGAAGGCTTTGTTGGATGCGTTTGATGCGTGGTCAGGGGCAAGGCAGACAGAAATTGCAACATCCCGCGATATCCCGCCTTCAGATGAGAACAGGAGTGCGAGAAGCTCGTTCTCCGCACGCAAATTCTCACAGGGAAGAAGTACAGTGGCATTTGGACGTTGCTTGGCTAGCTCATGTTGCTGCAGTGTGCACAGTCTACCATTGTTCCAATATGTTCCAATGTTCCGTTGACTAGACTCATCCAGATTTCAAACTATCACACTCAATATCTAACACCGTCGACGCTGGCTATGGCTATCCATGTATCACATGTGTAAATTCTTGCATGATGCTGAAGATACTGGCATTTGAAGATTTTTGTTTGAAACTGATACAGTATTCTTCTCAGTATGGCAGCGTGTATGTCTTGTCAACTTCACCAGGCTTCCAGCAATGGCAAGGCATAGCTGCACACCCTCAGGCAAGTCAGAAAACATTGCATTTGGTGCTGAGCCAGTGGCGTAAGCAGATAATATATAGATATCATATCTTATTGTTATATAATTATATTGTATAGAGGTACGATGTTGTGAGTGCATCGATGTGCATTGTAGGTATATCATAAGTTTCAGCTTTTCCAGTTGGGTTTAGCTTAGCTGACTCTGTTCCACGATGACTGCACGATTCCTGGTGCAGCTACCTACACGATTTGGGGCGACGTCATGCTTGCGCGAGCATCTAGGCCACTCAAGGCTGGTGAGGAGGCGTGGCATCAAAGTCACACATCCACTAACCGCACTAACCAATATGGCATAGACTGTGCACAAGCTTCGAACAAATATGGCAAAAGATTGACTTTGACTGCAAAGGCATTTATACAGTATAGTTTATATATAATTATATATATACAACTCAATTTGGAGTGTTTTGATGCATTGGCAGTAATTATTTGACATATGCTTGACACTTGCAATGGCGGAACAACACAGACCTATTGGCTTCTGCAACCAATTCTCTGAACAATTCTGAACACTCCCATTCAGATCTGCATTTGTTTATTTCGCCTTCTTCATTGTCACCTCAAAACAAGTACGCCAGGTGACCTTCGCTATGTATGATCTGTGGTACCCTCTGGAGATGCGGCAAGAAAAGTTCACCAATACTGGAGAGGGCTTTTGGTGCAGGCCGATGTGACATGTTGTGATCATGCAGTGTTCCACAACAGGGACATTTGTTGCATTTTGCAGATACTTTTGCAGCATGGGCTCGCAAGAATCACAATGGCAGTCGCTAAGACAGAGCGCTGGTGAGAGAGTCTGTATCCCTTCTATGTTTTCTGAGTTCGTGCCAGGTGTCCAAGATGTGAAGCCGAAGCCTCCTTCGGTGCGCGGGCTGTATGAGGCTTAGCATTATAATTATAATATTATATATTTCAGTATATTTCTATTTCTATTAAGGGATTTGTGGAATGTCATGGGTTCCTTTGATCACCATTCTGATCACTGCACACTGCTCTGAAGGAGGCAGGTCAATGGAGTTAATCTGACATAAGGCTTCTGCAGCCGCAGATCTCCAAATCAGGCCTCCCGCTGAGCACAGAAAGCTTACTGCTGTGAGAATGTGTCAGTCTTGCCGGATGGCTGAGAAGGTTTGAAAAGCAGCGGAGCAGAACCCAAGCTGTTCTGCAGACACTGGACCTGAAACTTGAAGAACGAAAACAGGTGCTCTCAGTGTCTCTCAAACCTGTGCATTTCTGTCGTGATGCAAAGGTTGGTTGGGGTCAAGACCATAAAGGGAGAGCACGCATTTTCTATGCGGCATCAGTTTCAGGGCCAGCCATACTTGTACCGTTTTGGACATATGTGGGTCAGGAGTTGCAGAAAGAGTATGATGCAATTCGTGCTTGGGCCCTAGCTTTTCACCTCTGTCAAGACATGTCAAGACCAATTTTTTGGTCGTGTTCTTGGAGGACAACGAGCAACTCAACAAAGAGTATGAATCAGGCCGGGAAATGTGAAAACATGTAGAGTTTGAATGAGTCTGACCTTCGAAATGAGCTACTTGCACAAACAGAGACAAATTGTCAGATATTCCTCGCCAGACAGCTTGATGTGAGGCCTGCTCGGGTTGGCAGATCGCTTCAAGAATCTGAAAGGAGCGCCTACAGATGCAGACATTGAAGAGCTGAGAAAGTTCTTTCCGGAACGAAACGAGCCAGAGTAGATTGGCTTAGTCGGCTTAGTCCTTGCACGGCATGAGGTGGCATGTGGACAACGAGTTATGTCAATCTGAAGAACAAAACAGTCTTAACCGCTGCTTAGGTTAGTAGATGTGAAACCAGATTTGGTGGAAGACTTGCTTGACGCAGTGATCGCCTTTGAAGAACAGGTCGGGCAGATTCGGGCGTGGTCGTGCGATTCCCTGCACCTTGGATAGCTGATTTGTCCAGGTGGACGCTCTAGAGATGCCTGACGAACATCGCCATTGGCTCATTGCCAATCACCTGGCCTTGTTGCCCAGTGATGCTGAGAGAAACCCTGAGTAATTACTGCCTGTATGCTGAGTGTATGCTGATTATGCTGACTGTGTGTGTCTTGGATTTTGAACATTTTGAAAGACAAAAGACAAAGCAGTTCATGCAGTGTTGACGTCCTTGGCATCACACCTCTTGTGCAGGGGCAATATGGCGAATTGCTAACGCTACTGCGATTATCTAAAGATGTTGAGGCCGGGCCAGGGACAGAATATGACAGAATATGACAGAATGCATCGCCTCGTAACAACTCATAACTTCTGGAATTGTGAGCGGGGCACGGAGCTTTCAAGGCACAGCGAAGAGTAGTCAATCGCATCCTTGAAGCGGCAAAAGCCTGAGAATGTCGCGCAATTCGCGCAGCATTCCATAGCATTATCACGATTATCACCTTTCAAATTATGCCGCATATTGTGGTAGAAGAAACGTGCTTCACATTTTATCAGCTTGGAACATTAATAAAGTTGACAGTTGAGGTGGGTCAAACCCATCCTGGCTGCTTCCAGCATCAGCGTCTCTCTGTGCTTTTGTGGGAGGTGCCCTTTCAATTTCTTTCAATAGGGAGTCAGTAGCAATATGTTGTGGCACTATCATGCTGGATATGATGCTGAAACGATCATAGATGCATATAGATGCAGAATGTCAATTGATGTTTGCATATAGCGGCGTAGATGAGATGCTTCTTATTCTTGTTTACCTTGTCTTGAAGCAGCCCAAGAGCCTCTCAGACAGTTCCCGTCAGGTCTCCGCTGTGTGCGCTGACCCTACGCTTCAGCGAAAGGCTGGTTGTGGTTGCTGGAACGACTGTCGTGCAAGTTTGTTGGGGAAGTCGTATTTTAAAGGTCCCATGTTTGTCTTCACAAGTCCTGAGGTCACCATTTCCTAGGCAATTACTGTAGATCAATTATTCACAAGCGACGACAAGTATCGCATATAATTATACATATCCATATGCTACATGCAAGAAGTTTGAACTAGATAGCATCGCACACAGGCACTCCATTAGCATACCTTTTGCTTTTACATCTGAACAATAGTTATGTATATATATATATAAATAAATAAACACACACACACATATATATATAATATGTGTATAACCAACTATATCACACACCCCCCCATCAATGACCTAGATCATCCTAGATCATTCTTTATCGATGGCCCCAGGACTTGGTCATGGATCTGATCCCCAAAGAGCTGGAGCGAGTGCGGAATGCCATCAAGATCCGTTATGGTCAGTGGCCCAAGGATCGCTTGAGACTTTGTGGACTTGAAATGATATTGAACTTGAATGAATTTGATATATTTTCATATATGTATAAAGACAACGTGATCTACCTCCAGGACAGTCCTTGCGTTTGAGAAGCTTGGCCTTCTGAAGACTAAGGTCAAGACCTCAATGACACCGAGGCTCAAAGATGCAATCCACATCTGGGGGAGGTCAACGAAAAGTTTTTGCAGGGACAGGATTTGTGACAGGTTCATCTCCAAAAACATCACCATCAAAAGAAATGAAAAAGAACCGATTCATCATGAACAGCTGCCAACCGGCTAACCCCGCAGGTCACACCAAGCAGATCGCTTAACAAAGAAACAACACATGTCACTTGTTCCCAGCTTTGTGATTAAAAACTTGGTGGTGTTTGGAATTTGATCCTTTCTCAGCCGTGCCGTTCAGCTAGCAGCTGCGATGGCAAGAATATCTTCAACCAGCGTGGTTGATGAGAATTGGATGTGGGACATCACGTTGGGATCCCAGCAACCTACTTCCCCGGCTATGAACATATGACAATTACATTAGAAAACGCCATTTAATATCATTTAATTATTGCCCACGGCCACACACAGAGGTGGTGTGCTGGCAGAAATCCTGGCATTGAACCAGCAAGAGGTCCGTCGGGAAAGGCCTGGACTGCCACTGATAGATTCAGGCTTACAGATGACATCACGATGACATCCACAGGTAGAGTAGCAAGAGCGGGATTGGCAGAAGCGGGAGATATCTCGGTCTTGATTGTCTTTGACATCCTTTGAGATTACAAACAATTATATAGCATTTTGCGGTCACATTAGCTTGCAGGTGCTACCTGTGCTGGGGTCGTCAATCCTGGTCTGACAGCTGCGCAATGTAATGCTCATCCAAAAAGGAGCTGCCATGCGCTTGCTGCTGCAGGAGTAGCGCAGTGCATCCTGGAGAGAGTGTTACATTGAAGATTATATAAGGTTATTGAAGGCCGAGGGCAGCACTGCAAATTCGAACACTTCTTGACAGCTTTTCACAATTTTTCACATCGCGGACTATCCTTTAGACATCTTTAGACCTTGTTCTTCGATGTTCTTCGGAGCCTGCGTGCTTGCAGCTGCTTTGGCTCAATGCAGATGAGCCTGGAAACGGCGCACTCCGTGCCATCGCCGGCCCTTGTCTAAGCAAGGCACCTGCAGGCACGAAAGCGGCAATGGTCATCTCAGTTATCACAGACTTCATCACAGACTTCCCTTGCAATTGGGAGCCAAACTGGTGATATAAATCGAGCTCATTCGATACATTGTACAATATTGTACATCATTATTAGATCATATTAGATCATTCTACACCATGTTTGGGGGCCCTCTGATTTATAGAACTTTTTCCACGGGGGTAGCGGGTGACATCGGGTGACTGTGCCAAGGTGAAGCTGGCAAAGGCCGTGTGGCCAGGCCGGGTCTCTTGCATCCTCTTACTGTCGCTTCCTCATCATCCCTTCCTCCTAGTACTAAACGTCCCCCCCTTAATAAACACGGCAGGATTTTTTTAGTAGGGGGGTATTTATTATTAGGGAAGCCTATTAATAAAATTTAACCCTTAATAAAAACTATTTTTTCCGATCTCAAAATCAATTAAATTTCTTTATATAACGCAATTAAAATATTGCCAAAATTGGATTTCGAAGCTTCCCCCTAATACTAAATTAAAAACCTAAATATATCATAATATAAAAAACTTAAAAAAAATCGGACGGACCCTAATAATAAACACCCCGGGGTGAACTAGTTTTTAGTATTAGGGGGAAAAACCCACAAATGATAGCTTTATTTTTAAATTGTTTTCTAAAGGGGATCGATTAAAAGTCAAACTAAAGGGGATCAATTAAAAGTCAAATTGGCCAATCTGAAATTTTTCAAAATTGGAGATGGACAATAGTTTTTAGTATTTGGGCGGGGTTGATTATATGATTCTATAATAATATATATTTCTATATGCAATATTATGTAATTATATATGAATGCGTTTAGTCGTTGTAGATTTCATTACAGTAACTTGTAGCTTCACGCTTCATAGTCTGGAAAGGGCATTGGGTCCAGGATGCTAAAGACTTGCACGTGAGTTTGGGTTGTTCCTTGAACCGCTGCAAGCTGCACAGAGGCCCTGACAGCAGCACGGGCGATGCCGCAAACTGAGGACTCATTGCAACAACATCCTGTAATTAGGCTTAGGAGTGAGAGGACCGAACATGAACTCATTCAATCGGGGATGCCTGTCGCGTTGGGAGCCGATAGCACATAGTGCTTCAAGCGGCCAAAATGATCCAAAATGCTTCCACGCAATTCCACGCGCTTCAATGATCTTCAATGTTGATCCATTTTATACCTCAACTATCCTCAACTATCCTCAACTTAGGTCAGGGCCATGCGGTGGCTGCGCTGGGGCCACCAGAGTCATTGGCAAAGGACTCCCGTCCAACATTTGATGCCCACATTTGACGCCCACAAGGGTTGCATGCGCTTGTGAATCTTTTGGACTTTGCTCACCCGGCGCTGCTAATACAAAAAAGTATAGAAGAACAATGTTCCACATAGACTGCATCCATGGCACATGTGACATGATTGACATGATTGACATGATTGGCATAATTTCCTAATCGTAATCGCAGTAGCAGCCGAATGCCATCAGATATCATCAGATGCAATTTCCAGATGTCTGAGGTCTTAGAGCCTTAGATGTTTCCAAAAAAAATCCGGCAAATTTTTGGTCACCATGTTTTACATTGTTTTACCATGTTTTACCATGTTTTATCACGTTTTTTGGATGAAGGATGATGAAGGGACCTTGTTGGACCCTTCCAGGCCAGCGGCGCCTGATGACCAAAGGCATCAAGATGGGCAGCTGGGTTGCTGTATCGCCTGGAGCTCAGCCATCAGCACATGACCCGTGTCTGTTGTGCTTGTGCATTAAGAGCGGCACATAACGTAAATAAATAATAACGTATATATGTATAATTATGTAAATGTTATCATAAGATATCACAAGCATACACACACATATATACATACATATATATATATATGTATATAGATTCGCGTATCATATCATGTTTATACGTTTAGTATTATTTGAATTTACTTGTTATTTGTTTCCTGCATGATTTATCAAAGGAAGTTTAGGGGGAGAAACTTCCGTGTTACGGACTTTTAGAATGTCAGGGAAAGAGTTAGTCAAAGAAACAGTTAGTCAAAGAAACAGTTAGTCAAAGAAAGAGTTAGTCAAAGAAAGAGTTAGTCAAAGAAACAGTTAGTCAAAGAAACAGTCAGTCAAAGCAACAGTTAGTCAAAGAAACAGTTAGTTAAAGAAAGAGTTAGTCAAAGAAAGAGTTAGTCAAAGAAACAGTTCGTCAAAGAAAGAGTTAGTCAAAGAAACAGTTAGTCAAAGAAACAGTTAGTCAAAGAAAGAGTTAGTCAAAGAAACAGTTAGTCAAAGAAACAGTTAGTCAAAGAAAGAGTTAGTCAAAGAAAGAGTTAGTCAAAGAAACAGTTAGTCAAAGAAACAGTTAGTCAAAGAAACAGTTAGTCAAAGAAACAGTTAGTTAAAGAAAGAGGTAGTCAAAGAAAGAGTTAGTGAGGGAAAGAGTTGGTGAGGGAAAGAGTTAGTCAAAGAAAGAGTTAGTGAGGGAAAGAGTTAGTCAAAGAAAGAGTTAGTGAGGGAAAGAGTTAGTCAAAGAAAGAGTTAGTCAGGATATATGAGGTAGTCAAAGAAAGAGTTAGCAAAGAAACAAGTTAGTCAAAGAAAGAGTTAGTGAGGGAAAGAGTTAGTCAAAGAAAGAGTTAGTCAAAGAAACAGTTAGTCAAAGAAAGAGTTAGTCAAAGAAAGAGTTAGTCAAAGAAAGAGTTCGTCAAAGAAAGAGTTCGTCAAAGAAACAGTTAGTCAGGGAAAGAGTTAGTCAAAGAAAGAGTTAGTCAAAGAAAGAGTTAGTCAAAGAAAGAGTTAGTCAAAGAAAGAGTTAGTCAAAGAAACAGTTAGTCAAAGAAACAGTTAGTCAAAGAAACAGTTAGTCAAAGAAACAGTTAGTTAAAGAAAGAGGTAGTCAAAGAAAGAGGTAGTCAAAGAAAGAGTTGGTGAGGGAAAGAGTTAGTCAAAGAAAGAGTTAGTGAGGGAAAGAGTTAGTCAGGGCATTGTGATTTGCAACTGTAGGATCGTTCCCGCAATGTAAATGGGATTGCAAGTGGTGCTGGTGGAGGAGTTGCCGATGGAGTTTTGGAGGAAGTCTCGCACAAAATGCGTTTTTGAGAGATAGCAGATGCACGAAACCCTATGTTTTTCCATACAAAGTCCGTCCCCGAACGTCGATGATCTACCTCTGCGGTGCGACGGGTGCGAGACGGTCTCGTGTGTGGTCGGATCATGCTCGGATCATGTTCGGATCATGGGCGGATCATGGTCGGATCGGTTCCGCATTGTAAATGGGGTTTCAACTGTTTTTCGTGCATGTGTGGTCGGCAGAATTCCATTGTGATTTGCAACTGTAGGATCGTTCCCGCATTGTAAATGGGGTTGCAAATGGTGCTGGTGGATGAGTTGCCGATGGAATTCCATTGTGATTTGCAACTTTAGGATCGTTCCCTCACTGTAAATGGGATTGCAAGTGGTGCTGGTGGAGGAGTTGCCGATGGAATTCCATTGTGCTTTGCAACTGTAGGATCGTTGCCGCAATGTAAATGGGATTGCAAGTGGTGCTGGTGGATGAGTTGCCGATGGAATTTCATTGTGATTTGCAACTCTAGGATCGTTCCCGCAATGTAAATGGGATTGCAAGTGGTGCTGGGGGATGAGTTGCCGATGGAATTCCATTGTGCTTTGCAACTGTAGGATCGTTCCCGCAGTGTAAATGGCTGCGTCAAGGTTGCTTCTTGCCACGGCTGCATGCGTAATACTATTGTCTTTTGCAGCTGGACTTCGTAAATCGTATTGGAGTGGCTGCATGAAGGCTGCGACAGTGATTTGTCAGCAGATTTTCTCCATTTTGGCGCTAGTAATTTTCCTTTAAAAAATCCTTTTAAAAAGTGCTTCAAAATCGTCTTTTTTTCGCTTTGGCGTCGAGATCCGGTTTTGGACCTGCAATTTCCGACCCAGTTGCGCGTAGTTCTATTGTGTTTTGCAACTCAGTCTTTGCAGATCGCATTGTAATGGCTGCGTCAAGGTTGCTTGGTGCCGCGGCTGCATGCGTAATACTATTGTTTTTTGCAGCTGGACTTCGTAAATCGTATTGGAGTGGCTGCATGAAGGCTGCGACAGTGATTTGTCAGCAGATTTTCTCCATTTTGGCGCTAGTGATTTTCCTTCTAAAAATCCTTTTAAAAAGTGTTTCAAAATCGTCTTTTTTTCGCTCTGGCGTCGAGATCCGGTTTTGGAGCTACAATTTCCGACGCCATTGCGCGTAGTTCTATTGTGTTTTGCAACTCAGTCTCCGCAGATCGCATTGTAATAGCTGCGTCAAGGTTGCTTCATGCTGAGGCTGCATGCGTAATACTATTGTCTTTTGCAGCTGGACTTCGTAAATCGTATTGGAGTGGCTGCATGAAGGCTGCGACAATGATTTGTCAGCAGATTTTCTCCATTTTGGCACTAGTGATTTTCCTTCTAAAAATCCTTTTAAAAAGTGCTTCAAAATCGTCTTTTTTTCGCTCTGGCGTCGAGATCCGGTTTTGGAGCTACAATTTCCGACGCCGTTGCACGTAGGTTTAGAGCAGTGTGAAGTGTGGGGCGTGAAGAGTGCAGTGTGAAGTGTGCAGTGTGAAGGAAGCAGTGGGAAGTGAGAAGTGTGAAGTGTGGAGTGTGAAGTTTAAGTTTGGAGTGTGAAGGAAGCAGTGAGAAGTGACAAGTGTGAAGTGTGGAGCGTGAAGTAATTCCATCGTTCGTGCGGTTGTATGTTGATAACCTCCATAAAATGACCACCGTGACTTTGATTAGTGTGACCATACCTGATGTGACTGTGACTGTGACTATTCTGATCATGACTACTGTGACCATAGATACTATGACAAAGACTACTTTGACAATGACCGTTGTGGCTGTAACTGTAGTGACAATGAGTATTGTAACTGTTTGGACTGGCCCCTTTTTAGGTAATGACAGTGGGAAGTAGAAGTGACGGCATTAGTGTCCCAAGAATAAATGACTAGAAAGTGAAGTGTGGACTGTGAAGTGTGGAGTGTGAAGTTTGGAGTGCAAAGAGTGCAGTGTGAAGTGTGGAGTGTGGAGTGTGAAGTTTGGAGTGTGAAGGAAGCAGTGAGCAGTAAGAAGTGTGAAGTGTGGACTGTGAAGTGTGAAGTGTGAAATGTGGAATGTGAAGTGCGAAGTGAGTGTGAAGTGTGAAGTTTGGAGTGTGAAGGAAGCAGTGAGCAGTGAGCAGTGAGAAGTGTGAAGTGTGGACTGTGAAGTGTGAAGTGTGAAATGTGGAGTGTGAAGTGCGAAGTGAGAAGTGTGAAGTGTGAAGTGTGGAGTGTGAAGTGCAAAGTGAGAAGTGTGAAGTGTGAGGTTTGGAGTGTGAAGGAAGCAGTGAGAAGTGTGAAGTGTGGACTGTGAAGTGTGGAGTGTGAAGTGTGGAGTGTGAAGTGCGAAGTGAGAAGTGTGAAGTGTGAAGTTTGGAGTGTGAAGGAAGCAGTGAGAAGTGAGAAGTGTGGACTGTGAAGTGCGAAGTGTGAAGTGTGGAGTGTGAAGTTTGGAGTGTGAAGGAAGCAGTGAGAAGTGAGAAGTGTGAAGTGTGGACTGTGGAGTGTGAAGTTTGGAGTGCGAAGAGTGAAGTGTGAAGT
The DNA here is from genome assembly GCA_947184155.2 of Cladocopium goreaui. NCBI lineage: Eukaryota > Dinophyceae > Suessiales > Symbiodiniaceae > Cladocopium > Cladocopium goreaui. The sequence continues at coordinate 63,045 of CAMXCT020000465.1, read as the reverse complement.
GTGGAGTGTGAAGACTTTGCTTCGTCTCTCGCTGAAAAAAAAAACCGCTTGTCGAGGGAAGGACACGCTCGGGACAGGCTGGCCTTGAACTATAGGTCATTTATTCTTGGGAAACTTCCGCCGCCGGCTTGCCCGGGTCTATGTTAGTGAGTACACCATCTAGCACACAGTAACCTATGATTGTGTATGATTGTGCATCTCTATATTATACATTATTATACTATAGGTGGACACTGCATACTACAGTACATCATATACATGCATATTTCATGTAGTCAATGCATGTCAATATTGCCGCCGAATGTGCTGCAGGTACAGAGTGCCCATCAAGCAAGAAATCGACGAGAATGACACAGGCCATTATGAAGGAAGAATAGTTGACAAGAGAATTGGAGGGCAGGACTGCATGTAGCACAATGTGCTTCAAAAATTCCAAAGCATTCGACAGAGAGCGCGCATTCTATCCCAAGAACCTGTTGCAACTGTCGGATTGAAGTCACGGTACATCAACAAAAGCTCTTTGAAGTTTTTGCGTGCTGTCACTTGTCACGAGCGAACAGGACCGGGAGTCCTTCATAGAGCTGAAGGATGTTTTGAAAGTAGACATAGATGGCAATGTGATCGGAAAAGAGAAGCACAAGAGACTGATTGATGCCTTCATAGAAGACTGCAAGGCAGGCAGATTGGATGCCTTAGATGTCGACTTTTGTCTTTGATGCCATTTCTTTCCATCACATTGCATTTTGGTTTGATTGAGGTCATCGACAAAAGAGAAGAATCCTGGGATGACATCAAGCTTCAAGCAGAAGTTGCTTCTTGTCGTCATTTACTCAACCAATGGGCTCAATCAATTGTAGACTTTGCTCCACTTCACAAGAGGACATGATGTGAAACAAAGGGGGTGGCTCAACAACTGCGCACCCTTTACAGCGAGTTAAAGGCATTTGAGGTTGGTACATGTACAATCATGTTAGGTTCCCTGCCCTAGATGTTTTCCAGGATTTCATTTTCAAGTGCAGACCCTGCTAGGAAGCTGAAGTAACTGCAAGAGAAAGAAGAGAGGTCACACTGGGAAATGAGCATGTCACAGCTTCAAGATGCTTCAACAATAGTATTGAACTTTAGTCACGCACTCTATCAGGCCGGCGAGGAAGAAGAAAGCGGGTGCATGGGCATGATGCCGGGCATGATGATGATGCAAAACATGATGCAAGGCTTGGGGTCATTCTGGGAGTGTTGTGGCATGTGCCTTCCATTTGTTAAACTGTGCTTTGACAGGCATGATGGCCGCCAGCATGATGCAGAACGCCATGAAGTCTGGTTGTGGTTGCGGAGGCTGTGGCGGCTGCGGAGGCTGTGGAGGCTGCGGCGGCTGCGGCGGTTGCGGCAACTGTGGTGGATGCGGCTGCGGCGGTTGCGGCAACTGTGGTGGATGCGGCTGCGGTGGCTGCGGTGGCTGCGGTGGCTGTGGCGGTTGTGGGGGCTGTGGCGGCTGTGGCTGTGGCGGCTGTGGCTGTGGGGGCTGTGGCTGTGGAGGCTGCGGCTGCGGATGTGGTTGCCCTGGCGGTTGCTCTGGAGGCTGCTCTGGGGGCTGCCCTGGCTGCAGTTGTGGAGGTTGTGGCTGCCCTGCTGGTGGCTGCCCCGGCGGCTGCTGTTCTGGCAGTTGCTGCTCCGGTGGCTGTGGGGGCTGTTCAGGTGGCTGCTGCAGTGGCCCCGGAAGCTGTTCTGGAGGCTGTGGCTGTCCGGGATGCTCAGGCACCTCCACAGGCTGCTCGAGCGGATGCTGCGGAGGATGTGGATGCCCAGGCAGTTGTGGTGGAGGGTGTTGTGGAGGATGTGGCGGAGGTTGCTGTCCCAGTGGCTGCTGCCCCGGTGGATGCTCTGGCTGTCCATGTGGCGGTTGCTGCTCTGGGTGTGGGGGCTGCGGCTGTGGCCGCGGAGGATGTTGTGGTGGTTGTGGAGGTTGCCCAGGCTGTGGCTGCGGTTGCGGCTGTGGCGGTTGTTGTGGGGGCTGCTGCGGGGGTTGCTCGCCGATGGGAGGCAACATGTGCAGCGGAAAGGGAATGGGAGGTGCGAGCAATCCTGGCAGCATGGGTACCACAAGCCCGAGCATGGCGCCAATTGGTGGCTCTGATGCGCCCGGCAGAACTGATGCTCGAAGCAGAAGTCGTAGCAGAGGCAAAGATGGCGGCAAAGACGACCAAGAGTAATGCTTCCCCTTGCTGCCAAATGGCAGCAATTATTTTCGTGGCTTTGGCAAGTCCGAACAAACTGGCGTTGGATTGCGTGCCTCAAAAAGCAACGAATCTTGCGGGTTGGTTGCATGCAGTGTCAAGCTTCAAGCATGAATTGTAGTTATACAATATAGTGGTGAGCATGCTACAAGTATGGAATGCTGGTCAACTGGAAACAACTTTGCAAAAAACTTTGGCTCGAGGGTTAACCAGTCGCAATGAAATGCATGACATCATTTGAACGTTTGAAAGCATGTTGATGGAGACATAGAGATTGGGGCCCACGCGCGTGCCATCAATGATGTCATGCAGTCCAGAGTTGCTGTTTAGAAGTGTTCAAGTAAGTTATATTAATATGTTCAACATGTTTAATTTATAAACACTATTTTTGGCAGAAAGTGCACTCCTTTTGTGTGGAAAAAAGTACGGACTGGTGAACCCTTTTTTGTTGGGACAAGCCCGTGACCCGTCTTGAGGAGACTTCACATGCTTCAACATGCTTTTGCAGATGTCGTTATCATGCGGCGCAACGCAAACCCCACTTTTCTTGAGTGTCGAGCTTTGTTGAGAATTTTGAGAGGAGCTTGTGCAAAGATGGGTTGCACTCCTCTCAGTGCCTGGTGGAGAAGAGTTCACACAGATGCTGACATCAGTTGACATCAAATATTATCAAATGAATTCAAATGATATCAAGTGACATCCTTGGTCACGAATTTAGAGTGATCTAGACTGTGCTTGTTCACCTGAGGCTGCGACAGCAAGCCAGAAAGCAGCCCAACGGCAATGTCCTTGGCTGACAGGATTTTATGTTTGAACGAAAGGCGCTTGGAAAACTCAGTGTAGCTTTCATTTGCGTGGCGAAGCCATAAGATCCACAAGAAGGCCGAAGCCTGCTAGTGAAAAAACATGAAAAAACATGAAAAAGCGCCATATATAATATCGCCTATATATTATATATACATCAGATCATCACCTATGTACCTATATCATTGTCGATCACTAGCTGAACAAAAGTGATAGAATCCTGTGGTAATTATATTGATTGAGCAGTAAGAAGCATATGTTATCATATTAATTATGTTGTTTTATTTTTGGCGTTTTCAGGCTGTTCTGTTTTTGGAGGTTTTGGGCATAGTTTGGGCATCTCTTGAGTTTGCATGTGGTTTGCTTCGCATCCGACGGGTCCGAGGCTTCAGCATCAATTTCAAACAGAGGTCACGTGGAGATCGAGGATGGCAGACTGTCTCCGAATGTTTTCCCATTTTTCCCCACATCTTTGTGTGGGGTTCTTGTTTTTGGTCGTGCATTTCCGCCTCTCCGCTCCCGCTCCCACCCGCTCCCGCCGCCTTCCTCACACACACACACAACTCGTCCCACACAACTTACTCACACACACAACTTGTCCACACACAACTTGTCCACACACAACTTGTCCCCACACAACTTACTCACACACAGCACTTGGCGACATGGACGTGCATTCTGCGTGGCAGGCGTGGCACTTATCGTGCTGGGCTGGCTTTTGTGGCGCGCTTGGGCCCTGTTGGGCGCCGTGGTCGCCGCCGCCGTTTGCGTGGCAGGCATGGCACTTCGCGACATCGACCTTCACTTTGCGTGGCAGGCGTGGCACTTCGCGACATCGACCTTCACCTTCACTTTGCGTGGCAGGCGTGGCACTTGGCGACATCGACCTTCACTTTGCGTCGCAGGCGTTGCACTTCGCGACATCGACCTTCACTTTGCGTGGCAAGCGTGGCACTTCGCGACATCGACCTTCACTTTGCGTGGCAGGCGTGGCACTTGGCGACATGGACGTGCATTCTGCATGGCAGGCGTGGCACTTATCGTGCTGGGCTGGCTCTGGTGGCACGCTTGGGCCCTGTTGGGCGCCGTGGTCGCCGCCGCCGTTTGCGTGGCAGGCATGGCACTTCGCGACATCGACCTTCACTTTGCGTGGCAGGCGTGGCACTTCGCGACATCGACCTTCACTTTGCGTGGCAGGCGTGGCACTTGGCGACATGGACGTGCATTCTGCGTGGCAGATGTGGCACTTATCGTACTTGGCTGGCTCTGGTGGCGCGCTTGGGCCTCGTTGGGCGCCGTGGTCGCCGCCGCCGTTTGCATGGCAGGCGTGGCACTTCGCGACATCGAACTTCACTTTGCGTGGCAGGCGTGGCACTTATGGCACCTACAACTTGTCCACCTTCTGCTTCGGCAGTTCATGCACATACACACTGCGCACATACACGCATGCACACACACACACATACACACGCTGTTTCATGCACGATTCTATCACACACACACATACACACCACTTTTACGCACCATTGCATACACTCCTTTCACGCACCTCCCTTCGACATACATTTGTTGCACACGCCGATCCTTCACCATCTCTTATCTCTTTCCTGCATTTCCCATCCCATCTTTACCTTTCTTTTGCTGCTTATTGGAAGAAGTTGACATGTGGGGTTATCCGGTCCTTTAATTTATTGTTCGAAGATGTTTCAATTTCTTTTAAGTTTTCTTTCTTCTCGAACTGCAACACGATTGGAAGTTTGAACTGGTTTGGTTGGGTGCCTTGCAGACTCACACACGCTTGCTCAGAACTGTCATTGCGAATTCTGTTGTGGAGCGAATCTGACGTGCAAAAACAATCCAGTTGCACCTGACAGGAACATACAGGAACAGGAGGGTGTTTGGTGTTGAGTGAAAGGAAAATTCTTTCGCTACCTTGAAGACTGGAATGAAATCAATAGAAGCCAGGAAGAACGCCGAAATATAAGCAGAAAATTGGAGTGGACAAGAGATTCACCGCAGTCTCAGATTGCGCCAACTGTGCAGACAGATAAATGAGAAGTCACATTCATCCGTTCATGTGCTGAATTCAAAAATCCTGATGTGATTGTCGTTGAAAAACGGCATGGTGACCATGGTGGTTCTTGGGTTGGCCACACCCCATCACGATTCAAAAATTGCAGGTACATTTGCACAGCAACTTGGATGGGTCTTCGTTGGCCCATGCCACCCAAGTGCCCATGGGCCCCCTGCGAAACTTAGAAGTTTTACATCTCTTCAGTTCACACACACGCCCCGCAGCAGCGGGGCTTTTTAAAGGCTCCGACAAATGAGATGAAGGTGAGGATGAAAGGGAAATGGAAATGAGATGATTGATGATGATGGAAATGAGATGACAGCTACTTAACCGGGACACGAGACGGGGAATGCAAAAGAGGAGAGGAAAAAGGGAAAACACCAACACCGACACACCTAGCCCAGAGCGGGCAAACCCTGAAAGGGCAGGGAAAAGAAAAAGCGGACGGACGACGGGCCAAACACCGACCAGAGGAGGGGGGGCGGACAGAAGCGCCTGACACAACCTACAAGGCGAGAGCCAAAACCTACCTCGGCACGCGAAGGACCCAAACCTGACCTAGAGAGCGAGCACGCATGAGATAGGGGATCAATGGGGAACTAGTTGATGAAAATTGATGCATCCACAAACGCATGCAAAATTTCGTGATAAGGCTCAAGGCCCTCGAAGTTCAAGTCACAACCCTCTGGACGGCTTAAGTGGTCAACCCTCGAATTAATGCACAACTGAACCTCACCAACGACCATAAAAAGAAAGAATCACCATACCTGCAAGCATGTCCTGTGCCTGTCGTCACATGTTGCATGACCAAAATGACATGAGTCTGTCTCTCGAGCATTGCTGAAAATAGGAAAAGGTTGTCGCGGCTTCCAGCTATGCATATCAGCACAAAGGAAAAAGGTTAGACCCCAAACAGCAGGCAACTGTTCAACACGGCGGCAATCGACAAGGCGAGAAGCGAAAAATGGCCAGCTGTTTCACTTAGACGAATGACTAGATTAAAAGTGTAAATTCAGAGATCAAGTCGGAGGATCAAAGTTCCGACCTAGAAAGGTATTCCCCGAAGGGTTCATGCCACCTTGACAAATCCAGCATGAGTCACACACTTGCTCAGAACTGTCATTGCGAATTCTGTTGTGAAGCGCATCTGACGCGCAAAAAAAAAAGTTACACCTGACAGGAATAGGAGGGTGTTTGGTGTGGAGTCCAAGGAAAATAGAATGGGCTAGCGCCCGGGTGCCGCCGACCCCCCTTGTGGGGGGTTGGGCTGAAGGTGGTCGGTGCGGTGCATGTTTGATTGATGATGAGGATGATGATGATCATCATGATGATCATGCTGATGAAAAGGATGATGATGATGACGATGGCGATGATGATGATGATGATGGTGATGATGATGATGATGACGATGATGATGACGATGATGATGATGATTACGATGATGATGATGGTGATGATGACGATCATGATGACGATGATGATGATGACGATGATGATGATGACGATGATGATGATGATGATGACGATGAGGATGATGATGGTGAGGATGACCATGTGGATTTGAGGCCGTGTAGACAATTGTCATGCCCCCAAATCTGTCCTTCCCATGTTTGTAGCCAAAACGGGAACAGTGCCATCTCAGACATGGATCGTGTGAGATCCCGAACTTAAATGTCATTGCCATCCGTTTTGACAAGAGGCAGGTCGATGGCAGCTGAGCAATTCAATGAGCTCATCATCAGGGGTCTCCATGGCTCATTTCAGCCCCCAGTTAGTCTGTCTGATCATGTTGTCTTAGATCAAGAAGATATATAATATAATATCATATCATATAATATAATATAATATCATATCATATAATATAATATTATATACTAAAACATAATATAGCATAATGTAATATAATATAAACAATATAAAATAAAATAGGTGACACATATAGGGATCCTCTTGATATCTCTTGATGCCGTTTGACCCATTGCACATCCAGCATGACACGCCCGCTGGAAAACCATGCAAGAAAACGAAATGGCACGTGCCAGAACTGAAAGCCCAGGAGAAACAGTGAATCACAGGCTCTTGTTATCTCTGCTGTACGTGTAGCTACTTGTAGCTGTGAGAGTTGCTTTGGAAACGCCCCCGAAAGGGTTCGAAGTGTGTGAGGAAAGCTAACGGAGCCTTTTGGAAGCAAATTTTGACAATTTGAGGGCCCTTGGGCCGGCAATTAAAATTCCCTTCTGGGACCCTTTGGAAACGGCCCTTTTGGGCCAAATCCTGGCCGGGAAGGCTTGAACGCCCTGAAAAACAGATGACTGGAGCCTGTAGCTGGGAAAGTTGCCTTAGAAAGGCTTGCGGAAGGGTTGGAAGCATTTGAAGGCCAAGCAAACAGCAGGCATGAACGCCGTTAAAAACAGATGGCTGGGGCCTGTAGCTGGGAGAGTTGCCTTGGCAAGGCCTGCGGGAGCATTTGAGGGCGGGCAAATGGCAGGCTTGAACGCCCTTAAAAACAGATGGCTGGGGCCTGTAGCTGGGAGAGTTGCCTTGGCAAGGCCTCGGAAGCATTTGAGGGCGGGCAAACGGCAGGCTTGAACGCCCTGAAAAACAGATGGCTGGTGCGTGTAGTTCGGAGACTTGCCTTGGCAAGGCATGCAAGAGCATTTGGGGGCGGGCAAACGGCAGGCTTGAACGCCCTGAAAAACAGATGGCTGGGGCGTGTAGTTCGGAGAGTTGCCTTGGCAAGGCCTGCAGAAGCATTTAGGGGCGGGCAAGCGGCAGGCTTGAACGCCATGAAAAACAGATGGCTGGGGCCTGTAGCTGCGAGAGTTGCCTTGGCAAGGCCTGCGGAAGCATTTGGGGGCGGGCAAACGGCAGCCTTGAACGCCCTTAAAAACAGATGGCTGGGGGGCCTGTAGCTGCGAGAGTTGCCTTGGCAAGGCTTGCGGCAGCATTTGGGGGCAGGCAAACGGCAGCCTTGAACGCCCTTAAAAACAGATGGCTGGGGCCTGTAGCTGCGAGAGTTGCCTTGGCAAGGCCTGCGGAAGCATTTAGGGGCGGGCAAACGGGAGCCTTGAACGCCCTTAAAAACAGATGGCTGGGGCCTGTAACTGCGAGAGTTGCCTTGGCAAGGCATGCGGGAGCATTTGGGGTCAGGCAAACGGCAGCCTTGAACGCCCTTAAAAAATCTTAAAAACAGATGGCTGGGGCCTGTAGCTGGGAGAGTTGCCTTGGAAAGGCCTCGGAAGCATTTGACGGCAGGCTTGAACGCCGTGAAAAACAGATGGTCGGGGAAATGCACAGCCAGCATGACACGCCCGCTGGAAAACCATGCAAGAAAACGAAATGGCACGTGCCAGAACTGAAAGCCCGGGAGAAACAGTGAATCACAGGCTCTTGTTATCTCTGCTGTACGTGTAGCTACTTGTAGCTGTGAGAGTTGCTTTGGAAACGCCCCCGGAAGGGTTCGAAGCGTGTGAGGAAAGCTAACGGAAGGCTTGAACGCCCTGAAAAACAGATGACTGGAGACTGGAGCCTGTAGCTGGGAAAGTTGCCTCAGAAAGGCTTGCGGAAGGGTTGGAAGCATTTCAAGGCCAAGCAAACGGCAGGCGTGGACGCCGTTAAAAACAGACGGCTGGGGCCTGTAGCTAGGACCAGGAGAGTTGCCTTGGCAAGGCCTGCAGGAGCATTTGAGGGCGGGCAAATGGCAGGCTTGAACTCCGTGAAAAACAGAGGCTGGGGCCTGTAGCTGGGAGAGTTGCCGGCAAGGCATGCAAGAGCATGGCTTGAACGCCCTGAAAAACAGATGGCTGGTGCGTGTAGTTCGGAGACTTGCCTTGGCAAGGCCTGCAGAAGCATTTGGGGGCGGGCAAACGGCAGGCTTGAACGCCATGAAAAACAGATGGCTGGGGCCTGTATGCGAGAGTTGCCTTGGCTAGGCCTGCGGAAGCATTTGGGGGCGGGCAAACGGCAGCCTTGAACTCCCTTAAAAACAGATGGCTGGGGCCTGTAGCTGCGAGAGTTGCCTTGGCAAGGCCTGCAGAAGCATTTGGGGGCGGGCAAACGGCAGCCTTGAACGCCTTTAAAAACAGATGGCTGAGGCCTGTAGCTGCGAGAGTTGCCTTGGCAAGGCCTGCGGAAGCATTTGGGGGCGGGCAAACGGCAGCCTTGAACGCCCTTAAAACAATTTAAAAACAGATGGCTGGGGCCTGTAGCTGGGAGAGTTGCCTTGGCAAGGCATGTGGGAGCATTTGAGGGCGGGCAAATGGCAGGCTTGAACGCCATGAAAAACAGATGGCTGGGGCCTGTAGCTGGGAGAGTTGCCTTGGCAAGGCCTCGGAAGCATTTGAAGGCCAAGCAAACAGCAGGCATGAACGCCGTTAAAAACAGATGGCTGGGGCCTGTAGCTGGGAGAGTTGCCTTGGCAAGGCATGCGGGAGCATTTGGGGGTGGGCAAGCGGCAGGCTTGAACGCCATGAAAAACAGATGGCTGGGGCCTGTAGCTGGGAGAGTTGCCTTGGCGAGGCCTGCGGGAGCATCTGGGGGCGGGCAAACGGCAGCCTTGAACGCCTTTAAAAACAGATGGCTGGGGCCTGTAGCTGCGAGAGTTGCCTTGGCAAGGCCTGCAGAAGCATTTAGGGGCGGGCAAGCGGCAGGCTTGAGCGGCAGGCTTGAACGCCATGAAAAACAGATGGCTGGGGCCTGTAGCTGCGAGAGTTGCCTTGGCAAGGCCTGCGGAAGCATTTGGGGGCGGGCAAGCGGCAGCCTTGAACGCCCTTAAAAACAGATGGCTGGGGGGCCTGTAGCTGCGAGAGTTGCCTTGGCAAGGCTTGCGGCAGCATTTGGGGGCAGGCAAACGGCAGCCTTGAACGCCCTTAAAAACAGATGGCTGGGGCCTGTAGCTGCGAGAGTTGCCTTGGCAAGGCCTGCGGAAGCATTTAGGGGCGGGCAAACGGGAGCCTTGAACGCCCTTAAAAACAGATGGCTGGGGCCTGTAACTGCGAGAGTTGCCTTGGCAAGGCATGCGGGAGCATTTGGGGTCAGGCAAACGGCAGCCTTGAACGCCCTTAAAAAATCTTAAAAACAGATGGCTGGGGCCTGTAGCTGGGAGAGTTGCCTTGGAAAGGCCTCGGAAGCATTTGAGGGCCTGCAAGAGCATGGCTTGAACGCCCTGAAAAACAGATGGCTGGTGCGTGTAGTTCGGAGACTTGCCTTGGCAAGGCCTGCAGAAGCATTTGGGGGCGGGCAAACGGCAGGCTTGAACGCCATGAAAAACAGATGGCTGGGGCCTGTAGCTGCGAGAGTTGCCTTGGCAAGGCATGCGGGAGCATTTGAAGGCGGGCGGGCAAACGGCAGGCTTGAACGCCATGAAAAACAGATGGCTGGGGCCTGTAGCTGGGGGCCATGGACGCAAACGGCGACTTCAAAACAGGCTCCACACCTGCGGTGGTCCCAGGCGCCGCCCCTGCCTTGGCGAAGGCCGGGGTCGGCGGATTCTTTCGTCGCCACCTTGAAGACTGGAATGAAATCAATAGAAGCCAGGAAGAACGCCGCAATATAAGCAGAAAATTGGAGTGGACAAGAGATTCACCGCAGTCTCAGATTGCGCCAACTGTTGCAGACAGATAAATGAGAAGTCACCTTCATCCGTTCATGTGCTGAATTCAAAAATCCTGATGTGATTGTCGTTGAGAAACGGCATGGTGACCATGGTGGTTCTTGGGTTGGCCACACCCCATCACGATTCAAAAACTGCAGGTACATTTGCACAGCAACTTGGATGGGTCTTCGTTGGCCCATGCCATCCAAGTGCCCATGGGCCCCCTGCGAAACTTAGAAGTTTTATATACATCTCTTCAGATGGTTCACACACACACACACTCACACCGTAGCTTCTCTCTTGGCAGGAGCATGCGGAACAAGTCGGGCGCTTGGTGAGAACCGTGCGTCAGGGCAACAAAATCAGAGCCATTGGTGAGTCAATATCATGTATCATTCATGTATCACCCTGTGAGGTCATATCCCGTCATGTCAAGCTCCATGCATATCATGACAATATGAATACTGTATAAAGACCAGCGTAAAGACAAACAAAAGATACAAAAACCAAAAGGCATCAGAAGATCGCAGAGAGATTGAAACTGATTGCGCAGCGAATGCCCGAAATAGATCCACCTTCAAATTTCAGCTACGAAATGGGGAGGACTTGGGCTACAGTACAGATTGCCAGCCAGGATTTTTGTTGTACAAACAGGAGGGGTTGTGCCCCCCATTTTGTATTTGGAATCATTTTGTAGTTGATTCCTTTCAAATCATCATTTTCATTTTGTAGTTGTATATGTTGAGTTAGTTGAAAGCATCCAACATAAATTCACGGGGTCAACACTTGATCCAACTAAATTCAATCATTGACAACTACAAAATTTTCTCCGATTTTATGTTGGTCGGAACTTTGGATGGCAAAGACCCAACTACAAAATGTCATTGGAAAAATCATGTTAGCAATTCCGACGTTCAGCTATTTTTTTACTTCAGATGCATTGGATTTCGTAGTAGTGGTTTTGAATTATTTTCCGAGCCAGAAAGAGTTATGTTCTTCATTTTGTAGCTGCAAAAAAGAATAACATGCACTGCATTTTGTAGTTGTGCACCCTATGCATTCCGCTTTGTATCTACCAAAACCATCTGCACAACTCCTCCCCCCTTATCTGAACCCTGATCGAAATAGCTGGAGCCTTGGAGGCTTGGTGTGGTCGCAAGCGACGAAGTAAATCTCAAGGTCCGAGTGCATTTGCAATGGTTGGCCTGTTTTTGTGATGGTTTGCTGTATACTTTATTCTACTTTATTCTCTCATTTGTTTGGAGCCTGCTAGGTGCATCAAGAGGGGAGCTCCTCAACTGCATTCCAATGGGTCTATCAGAGTCCAGGAGCTGTGACTGCCAACATGAATCCAACACGAGCAAAATGAGCCGAACATGTCGTTTTTTCACTGCGAACGTGCAACGGTATGAAGCTGGCTGAGGCATGGCAGTCGCGGAGGAGTCTGCCTTAATTTGCCTTGTTCCGTCTCAGTGTGGATCCATCAACTCGATTCTAAGGAGATCGTTAGGATCTCCCCTTTTCCCGGCTCTACGCAAGCCCATATAAGCCCATAATTCGCAACCTGAATGGCAGGCTCGCTCTCGGAGGGTATGACGTGTTCTCTGCACATGCCAGCTGGGAGCTTGGCTTGTTGTTCTGGAGATGCAAAAGACCAGGTTCTATCTGTTGATATCTGTTGGTAGCTGGGTGTTTGCTCTTAAGAACCCTGACAGCTCAATGAACTGACACTGACAAGGCCAGTCAGATCCGCCGAGAAATCATGAAGCTTCAATATCGCGAGGCTCGCAGATTTCTGTCCTCTAGATTCTTGAGCAGGAACCCTCCAAAACCAACCCTTTACAGTTAATTGTCCTTTACTTCTACAACTTTCCAGGTTACTCCGGAAGATTATGAACTGCGCCTGTCTCAGGATTTCAGAAATGCAACGCTCAGCATGCGATATGCAGAATGAAGCAACGCGCAGAATGAATCATAATTGTAACAATTGTATTCTATAGTCTTTTAATTAAATGTACACATTAAGATGTGCTTGTCTTCGCATCCAGAAGCATACACTACATTATACGACACTACATATCTACCACTATCTACCTGTCACATATACGATGAATTACGATGATATGCGGCACATGCTGTATTGCAGGCACATAGGCCTTAAACGCCATGACAGTGTACCCCAAAATCCCAAAGATTGGTCGATCCGGGCGAAGGCTCTGCTTGCTGGATGAGAGCCTTCCCAAGAAGAACATACTTCCAGATTCTTTGGTGCAGGACGTGGCCTCAGCCCGGCCTCAACTGCCACGTATTGTACGCTACATGAGCCATGCTTTATGATGCTTTATGAATCTTTATGATCTTTATTCAATTTGAAACTGATGGGGGAATCGATCTCCATTGTGGTGGGAATATATAATGGCATGTATTATACAATATTAATGAATATATATATACGTCTGTTTTTACAGTAAATGGATCGAAATGGATTGAAAGAGATTGCCGCGATGTAGATGGCTGCGATGAATGTTACACTCGCCGCAAATTCGCTTCCGGACCAGACAGACTGCTGAGGATTTGCCACTTGTTCCTGCTGGCAATTTGAGCTCCAAGTGCTGTCAGGCGTTTTGAATGGATGGTCGTAGACGTAGACTCGTAGATTTTCAGGAATCTTCCAATGATTAGTTTTCATAAATATATAAGGTATCATGACTATTGATGATCCATTCCGGTTTGGACCTTTAGATCTAATGACGGGTTTGGACCACTTGGGTTACTCCTCGCGGGCCTTGCTGGGTCACAAGTGCAAGTGATCCAACCCGTGGGCCATGGTCAATGGATGTCAATGGTGGGCCATGGAATAATATCATTGAGCCTGGTTTATTGACAACTATTGACAATTCTTTAATTATTTTATACAATTAGATTATCAGTTGTCAGGGTGGTTTTTCAATATTACATGGTATGACATTATGGGTTGTATAGTTATGTCATATCTTCTGATTTTTTGTCACTTTTTATTTGTCAACGTGCCAGCTTGAAATCGATTGATCTGCATTGAAATGCGTGGGTTGTTATGGTGTGTTTCCATATGTTTGCATGAATGTTGAAAAGAGCAGCTTGAAGTGCCACTTGCAGCGTGCCAGAGCTGAAAGTTTGGCAGCCGGATGCCAGGTTTGCTTGTTGGAGCTTGGAGACTGCAAGGTTGAGTCCTGATTTGTCGTCTTACGTTGGGTGTATTCACTGTATTCACATGCCTTGGCAAGGCGTCTTTATTCACATATATACAATTATATATATATATATGTATTAAAATGAATCATCAGAAATATCATTACTAATCTCATTCCCTTGTCGTTCTTTCTCCTTCCATTGCCGCCCTTTGCCACATTTCCATTATAATTATGATCGCCGGCAAACGATTTTCGGGATACGGGCTGACACACAGGAAAACGTTCAGAGATGTAATAGTGCAGAGTTCCCAGGTGCCTCAGCTTCCTTGTGGTCATGCCTTTCACTTTGAATGTGCCAGATTCCCGGCAAAGTGGTTTTGAACTGACAAGCACGTGCTCACATATTTGCATATATTTGCAGAACGTGGCAGAATAGGATGATCGTAGTTGCACCTGTGAGAACTGTGAGAGCTTAGAATGAAGCTATGTTTGTCAATCTTTCCAAGGCTCGCAAGTGGCTCACAAGCTGTTCAGGCAGATGTCCCATTTGTCAGGCCACGACCTGTTGCTCCATTGAACAAGCTAGATGTGAGACTCTGATGATCTCTGATGCCTCTTTCATTGAGTATCGATTTCTTATGAATAAACACATCCGCTTCATTCCGCTTCCATGATCCTCCATGTGGTTGTCGAAGGAAGTTTAGAAGTCAAACTTCGGACAATATGGACAGATGGAAAAGCCGAGGTGAGAGCAGTCACAGAAGAGAAACAGTCAGAAGAGAAAAAGTCAGCAGAAAGAAGATGCAGGTGAATGAAAAGGTAGAAAAGTCGCGAGACATTGTGTTTTTCCAGTGTCTTGTGTCTCCGGAGGGTCGAAAAGCAGGCTCGCTAAAGCGGCGGGTGCGGAGCCATCTCGTCAGATGAGAGATGAAAAATTGCACGCCGATGTCAAAATGTCCTAAACACATCATTGTCGGAGCACTTTTGGAAGTTGAGCTCCTTCAAAGGTGCGTTTCGGCCGTGGCGCGAAGCACATGTCCAAGTCAAAACATTAAAAGCGCTTCAGCCCTGGAGCACTTTTGGAAGTTGAGACGTCGAAAAAGTGCACGCGGGTGTGTCGTGAAGCACATTTTCAAGTCAAAATGGTAAAAGCACCACACGGTCGGACCACTTTTGGAACTTGAGATGTTGAAAAAGGGCACGCTGCTTGAGATGTTAGGACCCTGATTTCCTGCAAGGGGTTGCATTTTGGAGCTTCAGATCTTCAGGTTTGCTAAGATGATTTTGCGTTACCCGTGCGGCACTTCCTATGACATCCTATGACCTGGCCGCACTTTTTTGTGGCAGGCGCAGTACTTTTGAATCTTTCGAGAGATGGGACTGAAAAATCGTAAAATGCATTGGTACGAGACTGTCAGTTCAGCACTCAACTTTCCATTTTTGAACGAAGCCCCGCAAAATTGTTTCGTTTTTGATATTGGCCAGTTCGATTTTCGGAGGAAGTCTCGCAGAATTCCTGCGTTTCTGATGTTGCTGTCGCAGCTGCCACCTGCGAAATTGAAGGAAGTCTTGCAGAAAAGCCTCGTTTTTCAGCTTCCAACTGCCAAATTTCAAAGGAGTCTCGCAGAGTAGCTTCGTTTCCAATCCTGCAGATATACAGATAGACAGATAGATAGACAGATAGAAAGACATAGACACGACAGATAGACAGATAGATAGACAGACAGATAGACAGATAGACAGATAGATAGATAGACATATAGATAGACAGAGAGAGAGACAGATAGACAGATAGATAGATAGACAGATAGACAGACAGATAGACAGATAGATAGACAGATAGATAGTCTGACAGTCCACCCATCTTTCGACCCATCAGCGGGTTCGCTCTGCCATTTTGAAATTTCCGCCACCGCCTTGCGTGGTACTACTGGTAAATCTTTCCGGCATGATTGAAAATTTCCCCGCCGCAGTCTGAGTTGCACAATCTAAGGTTTGTATGGTTGCATCTTGTTGCATCATGAATCATGTTCGCTTGCTGTAGCACTATGTAGCAATTGTCCTTGCATCCGATGGCATCTGGTGGCATGAATTGATATCAGGTCTCCCTGCTCGATCTACATGTTCCCGCGATCAGTTCTTCCAGCGACCCTGCATCCGCTGTGGCATCCTGGCAGTTTCAGTGGTGACAGATTACGCTGCAGAGTCACCGCATGGAGATACCGTAGCTTCATGGGCTGAGCCTGTCCAAATTCTGGTGACAAATGGAGAGAATTTGATTGGACCTGTAAACTATCTGCATGACCCAATTCTGCTGCCAATTATATAGTATTTTAGATTATTTTGGAGGGGGTTTGCGCCCAGGTAAGTTCGGATGCACAGAGTCCGGAAAGCGATGCCCCTGGCAGCCCTGACGTGACGGTGTGAAAGAAAAGTACGCATCTATGAGCCGCGGTGTAGATCAGTGCAGACAGCACTGTTGAGACAGCATGTTCCAGAGTTCGTACAGTCGGCTTTCTGGAACAGGAGAGGATCGAGCAATGTCGAGCGAATTTAGAACCGATGTGAAACAGTCGTTGAAAGTGTATATAATTAAAGTTATATACAATCTTCAGTAGAAAGTCAATGAACATCAGTGAAATGTCAAATTGAGGTGGTGCGAGTTGGCGTCTGCCCTTTGCAAGGTGAATTCAGGGCGTTGTATATAGTTAGAGCTTTGAGGCTGGGTCTACAACAAGATTACCACTTGCACTGTTTGCATGTTGTGATGTGTCAGAGTGAGTGTTGTCTACCGTTTTGCATGGTTTAGTTTGAGTCTCACGGAATTGATCCCGGCCTTGGACGTTCAATGCAGAAACCCTTGTGGGAAGAGTGAAGGGTGCAGCATATTTCAGGTCTCATGATTGTAAAAAGCCAGGCACCAAGATATATCAAATATATGAGACCTCATATGTCAATACCAGGATGGAATGTCCACCACCCCAGCTCGCACTTTCCACGTTTGGTGGTCTTGCATGTTAGCCGTTCAGCCCAATTTTGTGCATGCTATTTTAAGCTTGAAGTGTTTGTGCAAAGGGGACAGTCCTGTCGCCCTGTTGCATATTATGCTGGGAGAACAGTCTTGAAGCTGCAGTTTGGTGCCTGCATGGTGTAAACGCACAACAGATCACGCCAGCGTAAGGGAAAAAACAATTACAGCCAGCAAGCTGGTAGGAATCTATTGATTCATTTGGATGACTTGCTTAGTTTATTTTGTTTCGTGCCTTTGTTACCTGTCATTTCTAAGTGAGGAGGCGATCTTCCTAGCTTGCAGCTACAAGAATTCTGCCGTCTCATGCAAAGCAGGATGGACCCTTTGAAGAAAAAGGCCCTGTGGTACTTTGATTTGATTCTCTTCGCCCTGAATGCTGCAACGATTGCACACGCAAGGCCCACAGCATTTGTTTGCATAGGTAATGGTAGAATGAACAACTAACGGGGATAGGTTGGATAGGTGACAAGAAGACAGACAGATTTGACCGCTGTAATGGATGTTGAATGATGTTGGCACATGTGGGCACATGCGCTATGAATCGTTATTTTTGGTGAATTTTGCATGGCCTGGAGTTTGGACATGTTTGGACATTCTGAAATTCTTCGCTGTGGAGTCGCTGCCTGGGCTCATAGTACACTGAGCGGCCCCTCGGGCAATGTGGGTGTGGCGCTCCTTAGGATGCCAAGCTGCTGAATTGCCGTCTTCGGTCTTCGCACCTTTAGGAGAAGCGTTGGGATGAAAAATGTTGAAGTGGAGACATGTGTTGTAATTACGGTTCGGGTTTACCATATACTAGTAATGAATAATGCAGGATCCACAACAACAAACCGCCCTAAATTTATTTGTGGCATTGTGTGGTTCATTGTGTGCTGGAGAGTACTGGAGAATGCTTGACAATTAGGGATGGTTGAATAGCCCGGATCCCACATTATGCAACCAATATTCCTGCATCCACCAATGCGTCACCCATAGATCAATGTCATTTGAGCCACCACTTTGTGTTTGCTGTCCGGTATGGGGAGATATTGCCCAGTGTTTTGCAGTCAGAACCAATGCAATTTGAAGTCTTGCTGATGTAGCTAGCTGTGTTTTGTTCTTTCCTGTGGTAAGACATGGTAAGACGTGTGTGGCTAAGAAGGTTTTCGCTCACGCCTGTTTGAGTTTCCAGACAAGGAGGGAATAGATGGCTCGGAGATTCTCATAGTAAGAGACAGCTGGGCTTTCAGAGTGGTTGTGCCATTGAAACCCTTTGAGTCGGTGACTTGCTGTTGTTAGGACGGCGGTGTTGTCAAGATGGCGCAGACACGAGTGCATCGCTTCCCATGGAATATTCCACAGGGAACAACTGGAGCATCGATTCGCTGAGTACATCACTCAAGGACAGCAAGGGCATTGTCTACCGACTGGGCCCTGGCAAAAGTGAGGGTGTTGCAGCCTGGCGTTTAGAGCCCTTCAATGACTTGCGGCTTTGTGTGCCAGCTGCTGTGGAAGTGCAGTCGCCACCAGCAATTTCCGTCACAGAAATCAGTGAGAGAACAGACAACAGGAATCCAATTTTCAAGTCCGTGAAGGATGCAGTGAAGAAACTCATCTCCCGAGGTGGTGGGACTTTCTTGTACCGTGTCCCAATCGCCACGGTAAGACTAAGAGAAGAAGCAGATGCTGTAGTGACAGGTGCTCCTGGAGAGGTGGATTGGCCCGAGTGTGTCTCAGGTGCCGTAGTTGGAGTGGCATTGAAGGTGGCTATCATGCTGGGCCCTCAGACAACATCTACAGCATTACCATCCATTGTCCCTGATCCAGATGAGTCTCGCGCGGTGAACATTGACTGCGAAACTTGCCGCATTTGCGTCGCGCAGAAAGGAGGTCCTCCACTGGATCCAGCCAAGCTGCATGGTCGACATGAAGAAGGCATAGCACAAGAGCTAGAGATCTGGGCCAAGAGAGCCAGAAACAAACCGAACACGTGGCGATTACTCTATATCCAAGCGCAGGCCGCAAATGTAGACGGGCCATCAAGATTAGCTATCCACTCTGCCCCGCAGATTTTGCAATCCTTGGGAAGACAGCTTGGAGATCTGGTACTAGCAGCTGTTGCAGACATTGAGTTCTGCATAGAGCCTTTCGAAATCAGCTATGGAGAGTCTCACTTGGAGTCTCTGCGCTGTATGGTAGCTGAAGAAATTGCAAACCTTTTGGGCATCTCTTCAGACCAGGTCATGTGTGGTTCTTTCAAATTGAAAAGTGTGATCCCCAAGTGGCGGCATGTGCGGCGCAACTCAATGATGCTGCAGATCGCCCTGCTTCACCAAGGGCTCATACAGGTAGTTCGGGGGCCACAGATGCCCACCAGGCAGGCAGCAGATCCTCTTCCAGAACTCGTCAGCAAAAAGGCGCCTCGACTCACCAAGTCTGCCACAACGAAGATGTGGACGGACCCTCTCAATGACACAGCGGAGCCAACGTCCCCAACTGGGACCAAAAAAAGCATTGCGTTGACACGAGCACTAACCACCCTCAAAGACACGCAGGAAGCTTTCTCGCAAACTATGCGGGATACTGGTCTGAACAAGTCTTCTTCCGAACCATCGCTGACAAAATCCAAGAGCTTGTTTGACAGAGTCTACGCCAAAGGTGGATCATTTCCAAGTAAAGACATGCCTCCAGATCAGTTACTCAAGACCTTGATGCACATCTTGGGCGACACCACGCATCCAATCCGAAAGCACCCTCAGATCTTCCCCATGTTCGCACGGATCTCGAAGCAAGCTGTGGTGGTCAGAGCACCCCTTGTGGCAAGTCAAGATATCATCGATCCGGAACGAATGGCCGAGAGCATCAGAGAGCTCATGAAGCCTCGACGGGCCAGAGCCTTACATGGACTTTAAACCAAAGAGGTGAACGCATTGTTTATGATCAGCATAAGACACACACACACATATATATATATATATATATATTATATATATATATTATATATATATACAAGTTACTGTATTTGTCCATCGCTGTTTACAGGCCGTTTTAATATGTTCTTGTGAATAGGCCAGGCATTACCCCATATAGGTCATGCATGTGGGCCGGCACGCGAGAACATCAGTATCATATCCCGATGCCTTGGCTCGAGCAACAAACGACTGTAGCAAAGGAAAAGGGCGCTGCGCTTTGGCACTGGGTGACTGCGGATCCTTACGGGAACTTTATCATCAAGGACATCAGAGTCGCGGAGTACAACCATATCAGTACCCAATCTCAGGTTATCAGCCGTACGCTCTACCCTGGGGATCCCTGGGGCGTACGGTGGTCCCGCAGCCAACTGCTCAAGAGCTACTTCCACACAACCTTCAGCCAAATTTGGCATTGCAAAGCTTGACCGGTGGCGGCTATCCAAGCTTCAGCCAAACTTGGCACTGCAAAGCTAGACTGGCGGCTGATTGAACGTGGTTCATTTTCATTGGCTTCGGCAACCCGCACCCCTTGCCCTACCGGTGGTGGAGGTACTACCTCATGGCCAAACTACTATAAACTACTCCAAGGGGGGGACCACAGAGATCGTCTTCGGCAAGATCAGCGAGACGCCCTTCGAGACCTGCTATGGAGGACAAAAGTAATGTAGGCCCTTCGACCAACATTACACGGAGTAACGGTGCAAGCCCTTCAGCTGGCACTGCGAAATGTAAATCCTCCAACAGCGCAACTCGGGGCGAAAGTGAACTTCGCAAGCAACTTCTACATGACAGCAATGAGATGGACAAGAGTGAGAAAGCTAGGTTTGAACTTGAAGAAAGAGTCAACTTGTTTGAGGACGCATTACGTCATCGCAATGAAGCAATGTGTGACAAGGAAATCTATTCCAACTCCACTGAGGTTGAGATAGGTTGAGTACATGAGAGAATCGCTAGCCAGTGCAGCACGTATCATGAGTGAACAGTCTGAGGCTCTTGCCGGGGCACATCTCATGGATCAAGGCTCTAATATGAGGATCATGGAACTTGGTCGTCGCAATGAGATTTCTGAGGATGGAGCACGGCATATCATTCAAGAAAGTGAAATTACACGGCAACAATGCCACTCTGAACTCGAGAATGCAGTTCGTCACATACAAGAACAACATCATGACGCAGAGGAGACGGCAGAACAATTTCAGCAACAAGGAGAACGACTTCAACAAGAATGCCACGACTACGTTGCCGAGAAGGAGGAGGTCAACCGTCAGGAGATGGCATCTATCACTTCGAGGTTAGCTGCCAGTGCGGAGATGGTGATGGTGAACAACTAATGAGAACCCCCGGGCGAATGCTCAGAATGCCGTGACGATCAAGCATCAAGAACTAGTCCGCATGCAGGGTCAGGTCACAGAGCTTGCGGAGAACATGAGGCAGAAAGATCTCATGATCGAGGACCTGGAGCAGAAACTGCGTGATCAAATTGCCTATGCAGGTAAACTGAAGACCTTGTTTAACATGGATCTCGACAAAGGAGGATGAGCTTGAGGGACCCTGCGGTGACATTGAAGAATGAGGTCATCGAGCAGAGAAAGAAGATAAGCAACTACGAACATGAATGCATTAACTAAAGAATGGTTGCTGATCAACTTCGGCGTGACAAGGGCATGATCTTGGACAACGAGTCCAGTATCAAGGCAGTAATGGAGAACTTCAAGGAAGAGAACGCTGAACTATCTGAAGTCATCTGACAACTTCGCCTACTACGTGTCACTGAGATCTTGCAGGGTAAGTGGGATGATGTCGCCAACTCGCCCAATTCACAGGTTGTCGAAGAACTTCGAAAAGAATTCAGCCGACTACAACAAGAACTTCGCGTGAAGGATGGCCGGATCTTCCAACAGAGCGCAGCAATGGACAAAAGAACGACTAGAGATAACGGAGATCATGATTCAGAGAGATGATGCGATCTTGAAGAACGGTATTTACGTCGAGTTGCAGGAGGCGAACAAGAAGCTTGGTGAACTCAATGCGCAGCGTGGTGGATCGATGGAATTAGTGCAATCTGCGCCCCCTCCACCTCACGTGACTCATGCCATTCCTCAACCCAGTGGCATGAAAGCGATCTACAGATTGCCGAAAGCTCCTGCATTGACGACATCAGTGAACAACATGATGAACACGAACCAGATGGGCGCTTCTATGCCAACCCAAGCTACGAACCCTCAAGATGAGATTAACAAGAAGCTCAGGGACGAACTTGTTGAACAAGAAGCCCGAGCTGAGAGGAACTATACGAAGAGATGAGGGAATACAAGCCGTGGCTACGGCAGATTGAGGAAGGTCAAGAGTCCATCAAAGGCGCTGATGAGAACATGGGCAAGTTCGAGCCTGTCCCGGACAACCCTCCTGGGATCTGGGACCAACATGATGGATCAGTTGTGGGCAAGGCATCAGGTGACGGACAGATCACGAGGATTTCCCGACGAGAACACGAAAAGGTAGTCGTGAAACCATGGCCAAGATGTCACGACTTGGATGTCTGGCATTCGGGTGCGGTCCATGCAGTTTGTGTCGCGCCTGGCGGTCCTGACAGACAAGCCTGCAAAATTGGTTGGATCCAGCTCAGAAGTCTCATCCTGACTGTGACTATGAATTACTTGCAGATTCGGGAGATTTCCGATTCCAATCCATTGGCTCCAAGCTGCCGATCGCGCTTCAGAACATGGTCGCGAACGCTGGTGAAGTGGCCTCGGAAGTCAAGATATACGAATCAGGCAGAGAAGTCAGGAGCTCGGAACGAAGGGTAACTTCCATTAACTTCCTGATGGGAAGAAAGATCTTTGCAATGATACTGGATCACTTCCGGACTACACCGCGGGATGAAACATTGTTCAATGCCGGTCATCTCTACAAGCTACGATACCGGGTGGACAAGGCGACGCATAATTTCCTCAACGCCTGGTTGGAAATCATCGCCAACATGAAGCCTGAGGACATTCCCTCTATACCCTTCGTGATCATTTCCTCAGGAAATTTGAAGGATCCGCAGCGCTGAATGTGGACCTCGTCATCTTCAAAGGTCGAGAGGAGGAGGGTGATAAGAAGACTTACAAGGAGCTGTTGGACATTATGAAACGGCACATTGCAAGGGTTCGAGAAGACAAGAGCATGGCACCACCGACTACACGACCCTTGGAAAACCGAGCGCTCCAGCTCCGAAGCCTGCTGCTCCAGCACCTGACAAGGGTGATGACAAGAACTCTGGTGGCAGGGCAGACAAGCCTGCCGCGCCTAACCCCAAGGCAAAGCCTAAGGCAACTCCGGCGTTACCATCTTTTAACCCGAAGAGCCACAACGGCAAGGGCGGGAAGCCGAGATCAAGATCACCGTCCAGGGAGAAGGCGAAGACTTTCTGTCATTACCACTTCAACCAGGGCAACTGCAAACATGGTGACAGATGTCCATATAGCCATTCCAAATACCACTGGGATAAGAAGAAGAAAACAGGTGGGAAAGGCAAGGGCAAGAGCAGGCCGCCAGGATGATCAACACACGCCGAGTGGGAAGAAGAATGAGCATTGTTATGGTTGGGCTAGAGGTGAATGCAAAAGAGGAGATACATGCAAGTTCAAGCACGACCCAAAGATGAAGGGAAAGGAAGCAGCACCTTCAACGCCAAAAAGGTAACAATGCCAAGGCCACCCCAGCGATCGTCGGCAACTTGGACGATGATAGCGATATATTGCGATGCATTCTTCAAGACTGTCCCCAACACGCTCGAGTAACCGAAGAAGGTGAAGTTCAATGACCACATAGAGATGATTGACATCGTCCTATGTCAAGTACGACTACATACCATGTTCAAGGCAAAGGAAAAAACAAATAACATTGACAAGGAAACACGAACTATTCAACAGCTCCGTGACGACATGCAATGGATTCTCCGATGCAAACTTGGTGCAACCCGTGGTCGTGCTATGGCAATGCTCATGGATTCACAGTATGAATGCAGTGATGGCGATGAGGCACACTTACACACTGTCCGTAGTCCCAAGACTGATCTTAAGGTGAGAATGAAGAGCGACGAGGATCTTGAAGAGGACCTCAGGGCCGAACTATTTGAGGACGACACATGACGACACCATACCTCATGTACCTGGGAAGTTTGGGAAGAAGGGTAATGTTAGGGGCATCACCATGCCAATTGAACTTTGGGACCCTCGATTCATCGTGGACTCAGGCAGTGGTCATGACTTGATCTCTGTTGAGAAAGTCGAGAGGATGGATCTTAACCCATATGAGAGCAACAAGATCAACTTCCACACGGCGAACGGTGTGACATCCACTACATCGATGGTTGACTTGGACTTTGACACCTTCAATGAGCCCGCCAAGGCGCATGTCCTGGAGGATAGATACTCCTTCAATGTTGTCATTGGGGAAGAGATGTGTGGAACAAGGCTACCGTTTGTCTGGCCCAGTGACCAGTGGACGTGGTCCCTATTTGATCAATCCCATCGGTGAGAAGATCAAGATGGAGGTCGGAGATTTGATCCCCTACGTCTACCTGCGTCACGAGGAATGTCGTCCAATTACAGACAAGGAAGCCAAGATGGTAGCCAAGATTCTGGGTCTCATGAAGGACACCGTCAATCGCACCATCTACATTGATGGATAAAGTGGTGGTGAAATGTCGGAATTGTCTGATGAAACTTCCACGTCCTTCAGCGAGGAAGCGGAATCGACGAGGAAGACGAAGAAGAGGAGGAGACGTATCCGGAAGAAGTTCAAAGTAGTTCCCGGAGAAGAGGAAGGAGAAGCCGGCAGATAACGATGAAGAACGAGGGTATGAACAAAGTGAGCCGGCAGAAGGAGAAGCACACAGTGACGATGAAGATGAAGACGCCAGAGAAGAAGAAGATCATGATGATGAAGATGAAGGCGTCCGTAGAGAGGGTGGTGAACTGGATGGTGACGTCGGTGTTGAAGTTGGACCCCGTGAAGTAGAAAATGATGACGATGATCTCGACGTCGAAGGCATGGATGGTGAGGTCAGGTTAGCAAAGAGGGGAACGTTGAAACATGAAGCGAAGACCGTAGACCCTCGAACATTTGCTCACTCATCGTTACAAGAACCCTCACTGCAACTCATGCATCAGAGCAAAAATGAAGCACCATAGAACACTCAGGGGAACCTTCAGACGCAAGCTTTCCAAATTCGGAGATCATCACGTTCGACTTCATGGACACCAGGAAGACCGAGAAGCTATATGAAACAGTCAAGGAGATCCTGGTGGTGCGGGATAGGTTCACTGGTGTCATTCAAAGTTATCCTGCCCCCACAAAGAACACTGACGACGTGGTCTTGACCATCAAGAAATTCATGAGAAGGCGAATTATCAGGGAAGCTCACTCAGACAAGGCAAGACAGTTCGTGAAGGCAATGGGCATCCTGAAGATCCCATTTGATCATGCCCTTCCTGGAAAGCCGTCCAAGAACTTCCTTGCAGAGCGCAACAACCAGCTCAGCTCATCCTGGCAACAGCGACTACATGTCTTCTGGAAGCCGCGCTTGGTGTAAACTTCATGGTGAGGAGTTCAAGAGCGAGAAGATCCCGTTCGGAGCGCTCATCTACTTCAAACCGAGTGCTGCCCGGAAGAGAGATCAGTCTCACAAGTTCGACCCCAAGGGCATCCTTGGAATCTTTCCTGGATACGAGATCACAACCGGTGTCCAATGGTCTCGACTGTACAAGGTGTGGGCAGCTTCCGACATGACCAAGCAGAATTACCCCTTTGACTTCATCGAGAAGCTGAAACTGAAACACCCGCATCTCACTGAGAGGATCGCGATGCACCTGCCCGTGACTTTTCCATGCAAAGAAGTCTATGAAAGGATGAACACCACATTGGACGGATTGGCAGTGAGGGATCGTCTGGATGGATCACCTGATTTCATTCATGATCAAGAAATCCCCGGTTCGTGAAAGCCTATGGAATGCTTAGCCGCTGGCTTAGCCTCTGTCTCTATGAAATGCGTTTTTTGAATGCGTTTTTTTTAGGTACCTTTTTAAAGGTCATTCAATAGATGGCCAAATGATGTGTGTATCTTTTTTTGGGCACATGCTTGGTGAATGGTGCGGAAATAAAGGTTTGACATACATTATATAGTGAAATAAGGTGTCATTTCATAGACAGAGAGGGGGTCATTTCATAGAGGAGTACAATCAGACAAGGCTTTCACAATGCATTTATATTTAGTTTTTTGATACGTGCCTCCCAGGGAGCGAGAAGTTATAGCTGGCATCGCGCTAATAATTTTCATCACAAAAGAGTACGCCCAATCCAGGGACAACATTATAAAAACCACCTCATCTTAATGTACCCCGATTTTTTTTCCTGTTTTTATGCGTTTTTTCTTTATGTTTCCAAAAACATCCCTACAAAATCTAACACGTTAAGGTTCGGCACAAAGAATTTTTGTGGGAGATGGTGAGATTTTGTGAGATGTTTGTGGTTTGTGGAGAAGTTGGCTGCACTATGATTTTTTATGATTGCACACGGTTTCAATTGGTTTCATAAATGAAATTAAATCGATATTTATATTCATACATTGTCTATCATTTTCTGTGATATTGAAATTTTGGACTTGTGTTGTGTTGATGTTGTTCTGGAAACACGCCATTTTTTGTCACTGCTTCACGGACGCCTCAAAGCATGGCAGAGGCTCAACGAGAAAATGAATGAAAGTAGAATGGAAGCATCACAAAATTTCATGAAAGCAATGAAGAAGGAACATCAAGAACGATGAGCAAATAAGTGCATCTTATGATATCTCTCTTTCCTGCAGAAAAATGTGCAATTTCATTTTGAGCTTCATGTTCAAAACGCATTTTCTTATTTTGTGGTTTTGGTCTTCTCGTTGTGTTTCCCCGTTGTGGACTTCCAAGGTCGTGAGCCCCAAGGTGTGTGTTTCCTGTTGTTGTGTCCTCCTACTCCGTAGCCTTTACCGTCCGGAGGTCCTCCTTTGTGCTGCGCTTTTCCTCCCCATTCTGTCTCTACCCTCGGTGCTGATGTGAGAAATGGGAAACGATACAGACGATAAGATTCTTATCGTCTGTATGTGATCTATGTATGTATGTATGCATGTATGTAAGTATGTATGTATGTATGTATGTATGTATTCGTTTAGCTGACTTTTTTAATTTAGGCAATTTTGTTCGGGAATGCTAAATATGTGCGCTCCCCACACGTGTAGCTGACTTCAACATTATTTTGATTACTAGTATGTCTCAACGGGGTTGGCCCGGTTGCCTGCGAAGCAAACTGGGATGTCTCTATGAAATGGGTTTCCAAACATTTGTAGCCCGTATGACAGGTTCACCGGGGTCATTTAATTTTGGTGGTGCGTGTCATTTCATAGTGGCCCAGATTTCCCATCCCGAAACATCTCGAAACATTTCGAAACATCCTGAAACATCCTGAAACCACTTAAACCACTTTCAGCCCCTGGTTCTCTTTATGAGATGTGTTTCCAAACAGTTGTAGCTCGTATGACAGGTTCACCGGGGTCATTTTGGTGGCGCGTGTCATTTCATAGTGGCCCAGATTTCCCATTCCGAAACATCTCGAAACATGTCGAAACATCCTGAAACATCCTGAAACCACTTAAACCACTTTCAGCCTCTGGTTCTCTTTATGAGATGGGTTTCCAAACAGTTGTAGCTCGTATGACAGGTTCACCGGGGTCATTTTGGTGGCGCGTGTCATTTCAAAGTGGCCCAGATTTCCCATCCAGAAACATTTTAGATATTTTTAGATAATGAATGAAAGGAAACAACGACCGTATGATTTCATAGTGCAAGGTCAGGCAAAATGATCATGTTAGGTGTTTATATTTGTTTATCTTTACCCTTTGGCTTTCATTTCGCTTGTAAACACATGCCAATTTCTTAGTGAGAAGGTTTAAAGATATGTCTCAACATTAGGAAATAGTATCAATTTCACACAGAACAGTGATCATGTCATAGAGCCAATGTATATTTACCTTCCCATTTCATAGGCATTGCCCATTGTACAAAATCAAAGTGACTGCCATTGTATAGTTCACCACTGTTGGTGAGCCAATATAGGCAGTGTTTGGTCCTTAACGTAAAGGAGGGTCACTTCATATAAAACCCTGGCTGTACATCTTATAGAGAAAATATGTTTGGTTATGCATTCTATAGCAGCTATTTTCTCTATAAAGCGTTTTGTAAATTCTGCGGGGCATGGCTGACCGGGGATATCAAGAAGAAGCTGACGACGGCGATGATGATGATGATGATGATGATGATGATGACGGTGAAGACGAAGATGGTGGAGATGACGGTGACAAGGCCAAGAAGAAGAAGAAGCTCAAGTCATCCGACACAGCCAAGAAGATCGAGAACCAAGAAGATGAGTTCGATCGTTGCATGAGGGAGTTCGAGGAGAAGTACCTGGAAAAGAAAGAATATCCTCCTATATCCTCCTGCGGAACCCCCGGCGGTTGAGTATGAACATCACTCCACCGGCACGGCTGGTGGCGGCAAGATCTACCTCAGTGACATCGACCAGCACGTCAAGCTTGACAGGATAGGCACGACTTATCGAGTCGGCCTGGATGGGAGTAAAGAAATTAGAGGCTCTCCCAGACCAAAGGGCGACTACACTCCCAAAGGGTGGAGAGCTCTTCCGCTGAAAGAAAGAGATGTCATCATCAGAAGAGAAAAGTTGAGAGAAGAACCAAAGACTCTCGAAGGAGAGCGTAAGAAGAAAGAGGCTGAGAAGAACCAAATAAGCCAAATATGAAGAGAGAGAGAGAGAGAGAGAGGCAAAGATGGAGGCAAGGACGCTGCTGTCTGCGAGGACACATCCGAAAGTGAAGGGGAAAACCCATCGGTGATCCCTGGATCGCATGGATTGTTCCGAGCAGAGGGGAAGCCCGGTGAACGAGAACATCCTCCGGTGATCTCGGGATCCGCTGGTCAGCACTTTTTACAATTTTTACATGGTCCAAGAATGGCCTTCATGCCGATCGAGTTTACACTGCTCCAAGTTAACCTAGCACAGAAGCACCTAGCGATGATGATGGTGAAGAGTTTCTCAATGATTGGGACGAATGGCCAGAACATGAACATGGTCACGGTCCCAAAGCTAGGTGGGAAGAGCACTTCTACGACTTCAACATCGGGAAGATCGTAACTCCATGTAACTCCTGCAAGTGTGGCTGCGACCACTATATTACCTCAGGCAACCCCCTGGGAAAGCCAAAGATCGACCACATCGCAAAGTCAATCCCGTGCATGCCTTGTGTTCATTCTGATCAAGGCCAGCGAGACAAGCTCAATGAGGGTGGATCGATGAAGTTCGGCAAGATGTTCAACGCGATGGTCTCAAGGCCAGTAGGCCGCAAGGAGATGATGGAAGATCCCGAGGCCAGAGCCTTCATGAGGAACGAGTGGTTGGGGCAGCACAAGCAGGGTGTCTACGACTTCACGGTGGTGAGGGAGTATGATGACGTTTTTCGAGAAGCAAACAAAAACGGTACTGAAGTTCACATGTCGTGTTCATGGAATCTGTGCTGTGAAGATTATGAGTGGCCGAAGGGAAGTCCAGGACGCAAGTTCAAGGGAAGAGGAGTCCTGTTGGGGAACCAGGTCAAGAATCAACACTGGGAGCTGCGTTCTTCCAGGACCTGGGCAACCCTCCTGCGAGGCGTCAAGATGGGCAGATTTCTATGGATGTGTCCCTGGGAATGGGGTGAAGTTCGAGTGATGTGTCCAGCACATTTATTCGAGACTCCACATGATCGATCTGCTTGAACTGCCAAGGAACCCTCATGAGCTACGGAGAGAGGATCCAGACAGAAGATGAACAACAACATCCGCGAAATGATGTAAGATCCGATGACATCCCAGATGATGACGATCAGCAACAGGATGAGGATGTCGACATGGACAAGGAAGAGGTCGATGAGCTCATTTGAAAAGCACAAGCAACTGGCAGACGGCAACAGGCTGAACATGATCGCCATGAGGAGCACAAGTATCCAGATCGTACGAATGACACTATGGGCACCGGTAACGGTCAGAAAGATGATCGACCACGCACTCCACCACCCGAGCCAGGATCAGGAGTCAGTACTCACATAAAGAGAGAGAGAGAGCCCAGGGAACGGGAGGATGAGGAGGCAAGAAGGGATGAAGAGAGAGCAGAGAAACAGAGGGAGGAGACCGAAAGGAAAGCCAACCCTCTTCCTATATGGGCAATCCGGCTCGTTCCCGGCTCCATCATTGAATGCACCACTGAGGCGGTCAACGTCGATGCAGTGGACGGGGCAGCACGCGTTATTGACGTGGTCGTCATGACACACCTCAAGGCGCGCTACAAGTCCTTCTATACTTCATGGTCGACATGGATGCGACAGAGTACAAGGAGAGTCATCAATCAAGGTACCATACATGAATTCGATAGCTACTATCCTCACCTCGGGACGGACAAACATGGCCTTCTGAAACCTCGAAGAGAAGAAGACATGAAAGCTTGGTTTGAGAAGAAGAAGTCCAGTGAGGGAGAAGTCGGAGGAAGAAATGAGGAAGCATACTTGCGAGGAACAATTGGCACGCGAATCATGTGCAGATTGATGAAACATCTGGTCGAGACGGGCATGAAACCTGCGAGCTTCACCACAATGGTCGCCGACAATCCCGACATGAGGAGAAGCTCATCTATGGTGAGAAAATTCATCCTTGGAACATTTGGTGTGAGGAGCTGCGACTGCTTCAGGGCCAACTAACCATTGGAGGATCACCTACACATCACACGCAGTGATCAAGAAGGTCAGAACCTATTCCGGATCGTTGACGCTGGCGAATCAAGACCTACTGCTGCCAGATCAACTTTTGGAACAACATGAAGCGAAACAGCAAGCGGCCATTAAGAGTGAGCGTCAGATGACCGCTCAAACTGCACATCTTGATCAAGAGGAGCGAGAACGCCATGTAAATTACATGCGCGCCATTGCTTCCGGCAGCCAAGAAGTACCGGATGCTTCCGAATCAGCACTCAGAAGAAGAAAGCTCGAAAGGCAAAGTAGATGCTGGAGATCATCCCGAGGAGCACCTGAGAGAGGCGCCGGAGAGCTTTAATTCAAGCTCATTCAAGCTCCAAATTTTGAAAGAAAACAGGAGTAAAACCTCTGGTGGTACCAGCCTTCTATACATAAATCCTAATTCGTGCACGATGTATTTGCGAAGCAGGCACGTCCTTCGACATGCCAGCAGATCGATACATAATTCGCGGCACCACGCAAGTCCTTCGACGAGCATGGGGAGCCGGGTAGCACCAGTATGGGAGATATGTTTCTTTGAAGAAGGCGAATGGTACCAATTTCGTTTCATTACTATGGGGAAGTCTAAGCCCTGGCATTTACTCTCCTGCGCCCAAGCCTCAAACTTTTCGATGGGCGTGGGGGGGTGTGAATATAATGCAGGCCAGGCATTACCCAATATAGGTCATGCATGTGGGCCGGCACGCGAGAACATCAGTATCATATCCCGATGCCTTGGCTCGAGCAACAAACGACTGTAGCAAAGGAAAAGGGCGCTGCGCTTTGGCACTGGGTGACTGCGGATCCTTACGGGAACTTTATCATCAAGGACATCAGAGTCGCGGAGTACAACCATATCAGTACCCAATCACAGTTTTGGTTTCAATGTAGTTTAGCTGCCGAGCTCTTGCCGCAATTCATTCCAATAACCAACTAAGGTTGTCAGCGTTTCACTGAGTATGTTGGAAAAAACGGACACCGAGGTCAAGAGCGTTCCTTCTGACGTAGATGGGGAAACTTTGGAGAACCTCTCTACGATGCGGACCGAAATTCTGTCTCTGTATTCGCAGCCAGGTGGTAGCATTGCAGTGCAGAAGTCGCAGCTGGTGAACTTGACTCCAAAAGAGATTCTGGATATGGCAGACAGCACCTTTGGTCAGATGCACACTCTTGTTGCTTGTTTGGAGGTCCGGGATGGCCAGGTCCAAAAAATGCAACACAGATCTAAAAACATGCTTCATTCGCAACTGCAGGATCCGGTACAATCCACTACAAACATCTACAAACCGCAGACAACTAGACATGGCCCCCGACAATCCCCAATCTTGGCTCATTTTAGCTCTGGCAATTGGCCCTTGTCAAGTTTTGACGGTGGGACCCTGTGAGGCGATGATTGAAAAAACGGAGAATGACACCGAGTACTGTCAAAGGCTTTGCCTTCATCACGCAGTTGACCGCACTTTGGTGGTCATGCGGCACTTTACATCCAGCCGGGAGGTGTCTTGGCTCACGAGCTTGTCCAGCAGTCTTTCACTGCCAAGGGCAGGCTAAGCTGGTCTTCTAGCGTCTTCAGGGTCTGGGTCTTCCCCACTGGGAGTATCACCATCACTGACCGCATGTACTTGAACTTGACATTATAAATTCAAGTGTGGACTGGTTGCTTGATGGTTGGTGTGGGAAGATGGATGTTCTGAAACATTTGGTAGACAGGCGAATAAGTAGTAATGTTCAATGGTTGACTTACATGCGGTTTGCTTCTAAAAAACAACACGGCATTTCTTTGAGCTGCATGGTTTGAAAGAAGTGTTTGACAACGTTTTTCAAATTCTGGTCCCATGTTTGGACATGTTTGAGATTGGCAGTTAGGGTCATGTTCTGGCATGTATTGGCCTTTGTCAGGTTGTTTTCCGTGGTCTTCGGTTGATCCGCAATCTCACAGTCCACGATATTCTCTCAGTGGATGCTATACTGCAACACTCGCTTGCTCCTGACCTGATGCTGTAGCTCGGCTTTGCAGAATAGTTTGGGGATGTTTGGGGCTTTGAATAGTTATGGTGCGCAGTGATAGGGATGCTGCAGATCTCAGCAATTCTGGAGCTGAAACAGTTGCTGTTCTCACATGAGGATGAGTGTTAACCCGAGGTCTCTGGACAATTTCCCTTCTGATCAAGAAGTTCAGCAGTTGGCTTGTCAGATTCTTCGGCGGGTTTACATTCGAGCGAGGGAGAATACCATCATGGGCTCACGTGTGGTGACTCTGGGGAAGCAGTTGGATGAGGTGCAGCACCCAGAAGCGTCCGCGCCAGGTAGAATGATATAGGACATGACATAAAGCGCAGAAATCGAATTGCACATTGATTATCATCATTAATAATATATTATATATTTCTATTTATCTTCATTGATTTATTTGTTTCTTTGTTTGTTTAATTTGTTTATTTATTTATTTATGTGTTTACTTTTTTATTTATTATTTCTTAATTTGTTTACTTAATTTATTTTTATTTTTAAATCTATCTATCTATTTATTTTTATTTTTTTCAAAAACATATTTATTTATAAAGGGCCCTTGTTTTGCAGCCACTTTAGGGTAACATAGAAAAGAGGCCGCTTACGGTCTTAAAGGTAAGATTTATATAGATTTATTGTCTTAAGTGACCCTTTTGCGAAGTGACCCTTTTGACTTTCCCTCCAGTTTCTGGGGTTCCAATGCAGTCCGCTCAGTGATCCACAGCACCGCAGGGGATCAAACGGTGAACTACATTCATGACAAGGAGTGATATGGATAGAAGATAATAGAACATGCTCTGATTTTTTTCCAACCGGGTTCAAAAAGTGCGTGTCACCTGCGTGTCACTGGCGTGTCAGTTGCACAAGTGACCAAATTAGAACGAGGTCACTTAAGGGTCCCTAAAGGTCACTTAAGGGCCCCTAAAGGTCACTCAGGCTATGATGGGTTTGCGTATCACTTGCGTGTCACTTGCGTGTCACTTTTCTATCATTTTGGTAAAATGTGGCTCACTATGGCTCCCTGGTCATAGGTGGAAAAATCCATAGTTGGTAGATTACAGCCCGAGAGATGGTTAAGAATCTGAAAGCTTGAGGCCCAGGGTCCCTCAAATTCATATTTTTTAATGCAGGCAAATTTCCACCACGATAGGCCGAGGGCCCCTCAAATTCTTAGAGCATTCTTAGTTATGTTTTGTATGCACCTGCGCAATTTGGAGCGAGCTAAAGCGAGGTAACGAGGTGGAGTTGGCAGATTTGACAAGAGACATGCGAAAAAAAAAATTAGAGCCTGAAAAATTGCTTTTTTGCAAAGCCGGACTTGTCTGAGTTTCACAAGAGCAGTGCCGAAAAAACATTTTTTTAGAGCCTGAAATCATGAAAAAATATTTTTCGCAGCCGCAACCCAGGCTAAACCCCAGCCCTTTGCAGCCAGGGCAAAGAGAGAGAGAACGAGAAGCCTAAATTATCGGAAGGCCAGGGTCCTGTAGCACAATGGTCAGGGTGTCGGACTTCACGTTTGCAGCTCTGAGGTTCGGATCCCAGGCGGCGTTTGCTTTTGGCATCTAAAAGGGTCTGCCGGTCTGCCAATATGTTTCAGGTTCCCAATTCTATCCAGATTGGAAGCAGTCCAAGCATGAGCGGCAAAAATGGTAGCTTGAAAAATTGTTTTTCTGCAAAGCCTAAGTTTTCTGCAAGTTATTGGGGAAAACAATGTTTCAGGTTCCCAAGTCTATCCGCATATAGAAAATTTTGAGTAGATTGGAAGCAGTCCAAGCACGCGCGAAAAAAAATCGGAGCTTGGCTTGAAATTTGTTTTTCTGCAAAACCCGATTCACTCCACAAAAGGCATGAACCGCAAAGGGGAATTGCAAACCTCACGTCTAAGCAGCAACTTAAGAATGTAGCAATCTTATTCCAGGGTCCCTCAAATTCTTAAAGTATTATTCCCCACATTGACGTGTGGGGTTTTTGTTTTTAGTTCTGTATCCGCTCCTCGTCCTCCTCCTTCCCGTCCTCCCTCCTCACACACACACACACACACTCACTCACTCTCACTCACTCACTCACACTCACTCACTCACACACACACACACACCCTCCTCACTCACACACACTCACTCACTCACTCACTCACTCTCACTCACTCACACTCACTCACTCACACACACACACACACACTCACTCACTCTCACTCACTCACTCACTCACTCACTCACTCCCTCACTCACTCACACACACACTCACTCACTCTCACTCACTCACTCACTCACTCACTCACTCACTCACACTCACTCACTCTCACTCACTCACTCACACTCACCCACTCACAC
Organism: Cladocopium goreaui; assembly: GCA_947184155.2. Lineage (NCBI taxonomy): Eukaryota > Dinophyceae > Suessiales > Symbiodiniaceae > Cladocopium > Cladocopium goreaui. The sequence goes on along the minus strand of CAMXCT020000465.1, from coordinate 27,996 downwards.
ACACACACACACTGCTGGCGTCCCTGGGTCTCCGCCGCTTTTGCGTGGCAGGCGTGGGACAATGTGCACTGCCAAGGGGTCGGATGTACGCCCCGGGGTTCCGCCGGCGTCCCTGGGTCTCCGCCTCTTTTGCGTGGCAGGCGTGGGACAATGTGCACTGCCAAGGGGTCGGATGTACGCCCCGGGGTTCCGCTGGCGTCCCTGGGTCTCCGCCTCTTTTGCGTGGCAGGCGTGGGACAATGTGCACTGTCAAGGGGTCGGATGTACGCCCTGGGGTTCCGCTGGCGTCCCTGGGTCTCCGCCTCTTTTGCGTGGCAAGCGTGGAACAATGTGCACTGCCAAGGGGTCCCGGGGTTCCGCTGGCGTCCCTGGGTCTCCGCCTCTTTTGCGTGGCAGGCGTGGGACAATGTGCACTGTCAAGGGGTCGGATGTACGTTCCGTGGCGTCCCTGGGTCTCCGCCTCTTTTGCGTGGCAGGCTTGGGACAATGTGCACTGCCAAGGGGTCGGATGTACGCCCCGGGGTTCCGCTGGCGTCCCTGGGTCTCCGCCTCTTTTGCGTGGCAGGCGTGGGACAACAAGGGGTTGGAGTACGCGCCGGGGTTCCGCTGGCGTCCCTCGGCCTCTTTTGTGTGGCAAGCGTGGGACAATGTGCGCGGCCAAGGGGTTGGATGTACGCCCTCACTCACTCACTCACTCACTGACTCACTCACTCACTCTCTCACTGACTCACTCACTCACTCATTCACTCACTCACTGACTCACTCACTCACCCACTCATTCACACTCACTCGCTCACTGACTCACTCACTCTCACTCTCACTCTCACTCTCACTCTCACTCTCACTCTCACTCTCACTTTCACTCTCACACTCACACTCACACTCACACTCACTCACTCATTCACTCACTGTACTTGAACATACATACACGCACACACACACACAAACTCACCCACCATCACCGCTCCATCACTCTTATACTTCCTCTTCCCTTCTTCCTTTTCTATGCCCAGTCTAAATCTAGAGAAGTTGATGAAGGGTTATTTATGATATGTTATTGGTGATGGCATGTTAGCTCTGAAGTGGACATGTCAACTCGGGTTTCGGGCTCCGCTGCCTTTGCGTGGCAGGCGTGGGACAAGGTGCACCCCACAGGATGGCTCTCCTATTAACGCCGGAAGATTAGCAGTTGATTTTGACTATGTGCCAGCGATGTTTACCAGCCACAGGGGATGCAGAAAGAGTTCACAAAATGTGCGGCTGCGCTCGAAAGAGTGCAGAACATTACTTTGGTCAGCGGAAGTATGGTGAGCACACCATCGTTTTGATAGTGTGTCGGGAAAAAACCATCAGAGCCTGGTGGAACTCGATGAAAGCGAAGCAACTTACTCACAAACAACTTACCCTACGTACATACATACATAGATACCTAAATACATACATACCTACCTACCTACCTACCTACATACATACCACCATCGTCCCTCCATCACTCTTATCCTTCCTCTTCCCTTCTCGCTTTCTGTGCTCCGTCTAAGTCTGTTTCTGCACTGAGGTCGATGCCTTCGTCCTTACCAAACGGTTCGGCTTCGGTCGAGCCGACACCACGTTGGCCGGTGGTGGGGACGTTAATGGGAGGCTTCACACTCACTCACACTCACTCACACTCACTCACACTCACTCACATTCACTCACACTCACTCACACTCACTCACACTCACTCACATTCACTCACATTCACTCACTCACTCACTCACCTACCTCACCTACCTCACCTACCTCACCTACCTCACCTACCTCACCTACCTCACCTACCTCACCTACCTCACCTACCTCACCTACCTCACCTACCTCACCTACCTCACCACCTACCTCACCTACCTCACCTACCGCACTCACTCACTCACTCACTTCACTTCACTTCACTTCACTTCACTTCACTTCACTTCACTTCACTTCACTTCACTTCACTTCACTTCACTCACTTCACTCACTTCACTCACTCTCACATCCCTCACTCACACACACCACACTCGCATCACTCACTCACACTCTCACTCACTCACTGTACATGAACATACATACATACACACAAACTCACCCACCATCACCGCTCCATCACTCTTATACTTCCTCTTCCCTTCTTGCTCTTCTATGGTCAGTCTAAGTCTAAAGAAGTTGGTAACATGTGGGGTTATCCGGTCCTTTAATGTTCTTGGTATAGCTGAAATTATGTAGCCCGCCTTGGATTCGAGCCCCTCAAATTCTTATACTGTGCATTACTGTGCATTCTTTTACAATACTCAAGCGGTAGTACATCTCCTAAGAGGGACCATGGCAAATTTTTATCCAAGTTGATGGCGCGATATGATACGTGATTATCCACAGGCTTAAGTGACCTTTGTCTTGTCATACCTTGTCTAAGTGACCTAGTTCCCCGGTACCACTTCAGAGGGATGTGACCTCTTTTGACGATTTTGTAAGTGACCCTAGAAGCGTCTGGCACATAACATAGACCCGGGCAAGCCGGCGGCGGAAGTTTCCCAAAAATAAATGACCTATAGTTCGAAGAAAAACCTGTCCCGACCGTGTCCTTCCCTCGACAAGCGGTTTTTTTTCAGCGAGAGACGAAGCAAAGTCTTCACACTCCACACTCCACACTTCACACTGCACTCTTCGCACTCCAAACTTCAAACTTCAAACTTCACACTCCACACTTCACACTTCACACTTCACACTTCACAGTCCACACTTCACACTTCTCACTTCTCACTGCTTCCTTCACACTCCAAACCTCACACTTCACACTTCACACTGCGCTCTTCGCACTCCAAACTGAAACTTCACACTCCACACTTCACACTTCACACTCCACACTTCTCACTTCCCACTGCTTCCTGCACACTTCACACTTCACACTGCACTCTTCACGCCCCACACTTCACACTGCTCTAAACCTACGTGCAACAAAAAAACACTAGTGCCAAAATGGAGAAAATCTGCTGACAAATCACTGTGGCAGCCTTCATGCAGCCACTCCAATATGTCATATATGCTTGCCCTCTAAGTCGGCTGCTTTCCTGGCCCCTGGGATCTGTAACCTGGCACCACTAATAGGTGCCCTGGAGGTTTGTGCATAGGGAACGATTTCCGAGATCCAGCTGCAAAAGACAATAGTAGTACGAATGCAGCCACAGCACGAAGCAACCTTGACGCAGCCATTACAATGCGATCTGCAGAGACTGAGTTGCAAAACACAATAGAACTACGCGCAACGGCGTCGGAAATTGTAGCTCCAAAACCGGATCTCGACGCCAGAGCGAAAAAAAAAAGACGATTTTGAAGCACTTTTTAAAAGGATTTTTAGAAGGAAAATCACTAGCGCCAAAATGGAGAAAATCTGCTAACAAATCCATGTCGCAGCCTTCATGCAGCCACTCCAATACGATTTACGAGATCCAGCTGCAAAAGACAAAAGTATTACCAATGCAGCCACAGCACGAAGCAATCTTGACACAGCCATTACAATGCGATCTGCAGAGACTGAGTTGCAAAACACAATAGAACTACGCGCAACGGCGTCGGAAATTGTAGCTCCAAAACCGGATCTCGACGCCAGAGGGAAAAAAAGACGATTTTGAAGCACTTTTTAAAAGGATTTTTAGAAGGAAAATCATTAGCGCCAAATGTAGAAAATCTGCTGACAAATCACTGTCGCAGCCTTCATGCAGCCACTCCAATACGATTTACGAGATCCAGCTGCAAAAGACAATAGTTTTACGAATGCAGCCACAGCACGAAGCAACCTTGACGCAGCCATTACAATGTGATCTGCAGAGACTGAGTTGCAAAACACAATAGAACTACGCGCAACGGCGTCGGAAATTGTAGCTCCAAAACCGGATCTCGACGCCAGAGCGAAAAAAAGACGATTTTGAAACACTTTTTAAAAGGATTTTTAGAAGGAAAATCATTAGCGCCAAAATGGAGAAAATCTGCTGACAAATCACTGTGGCAGCCTTCATGCAGCCACTCCAGTACGATTTACGAGATCCAGCTGCAAAAGACAATAGTATTACCAATGCAGCCACAGCACGAAGCAACCTTGACGCAGCCATTTACACTGCGGAAACGATCCTACAGTTGCAAAGCACAATGGAATTCCATCGGCAACTCATCCACCAGCAACACTTGCAATCCCATTTACATTGCGGGAACGATCCTACAGTTGCAAATCACAATGGAATTCTGTCGACCGCACATGCACGAAAAACACTTGAAACCCCATTTACAATGCGGAACCGATCCGACCATGGTCCGAGCATGATCCGAGACCGATCCGACCATGATCCGACCACACACGAGACCGTCTCGCACCCGTCGCACCGCAGAGGTAGATCATCGAGGTTCGGGGACGGACTTTGTATGGAAAAACATAGGCTTTCGTGCATCTGCTATCTCTCCAAAACGCATTTCGTGCGAGACTTCCTCCAAAACTCCATCGGCAACTCCTCCACCAGCACCACTTGCAATCCCATTTACATTGCGGGAACGATCCTACAGTTGCAAACCACAATGGAATTCTGTCGACCGCGCATGCACGAAAAACACTTGAAACCCCATTTACAATGCGGAACCGATCCGACCATGATCCGAGACCGATCCGACCATGATCCGACCATGATCCGACCACACACGAGACCTTCTCGCACCCGTCGCACCGCAGAGGTAGATCATCGAGGTTCGGGGACGGACTTTGTATGGAAAAACATAGGCTTTCGTGCATCTGCTATCTCTCAAAAACGCATTTCGTGCGAGACTTCCTTCAAAACTCCACCGGCAACTCCTCCACCAGCACCACTTGCAATCCCATTTACATTGCGGGAACGATCCTACAGTTGCAAATCACAATGGAATTCTGTCGACCGCACATGCACGAAAAACACTTGAAACCCCATTTACAATGCGGAACCGATCCGACCATGATCCGAGAATGATCCGAGCATGATCCGACCACACACGAGACCGTCTCGCAACCGTCGCACCGCAGAGGTAGATCATCGAGGTTCGGGGACGGACTTTGTATGGGAAAACATAGGCTTTCGTGCATCTGCTATCTCTCAAAAACGCATTTCGTGCGAGACTTCCTTCAAAACTCCATCGGCAACTCCTCCACCAGCACCACTTGCAATCCCATTTACAGTGAGGGAACAATTTCTTTGCTAACTCTTTCTGTGACTAACTCTTTCCCTCACTAACTCTTTCTTTGACTAACTTGTTTCTTTGCTAACTCTTTCTGTGACTAACTCTTTCCCTCACTAACTCTTTCTTTGACTAACTCTTTCCCTGACTAACTGTTTCTTTGACTAACTCTTTCTTTGACTAACTCTTTCCCTGACGAACTCTTTCTTTGCTAACTCTTTCTGTGACTAACTCTTTCCCTCACTAAATCTTTCTTTGACTAACACTTTCCCTGACTAACAGTTTCTTTGCTAACTCTTTCTTTGACTAACTCTTTCCCTCACTAACTCTTTCTTTGACTAACTCTTTCCCTGACTAACTGTTTCTTTGACTAACTCTTTCTTTGACTAACTCTTTCCCTGACTAACTCTTTCTTTGACTAACTGTTTCTTTGACGAACTCTTTCTTTGACTAACTCTTTCTTTGACTAACTGTTTCTTTGACTAACTCTTTCTTTGACTAACTCTTTCTTTGACTAACTCTTTCTTTGACTAACTGTTTCTTTGACTAACTCTTTCTTTGACTAACTCTTTCCCTGACGAACTCTTTCTTTGCTAACTCTTTCTGTGACTAACTCTTTCCCTCACTAACTCTTTCTTTGACTAACTCTTTCCCTGACTAACTGTTTCTTTGCCAACTCTTTCTTTGACTAACTCTTTCTTTTAACTCTTTCCCTGACTAACTCTTTCTTTGACTAACTCTTTCCCTGACGAACTCTTTCTTTGCTAACTCTTTCTTTGACTAACTCTTTCCCTGACATTCTAAAAGTCCGTAACACGGAAGTTTCTCCCCCTAAACTTCCTTTGACAAGTAATTCTTTATATCTACATTTTTTGGTAAAATGATGGGAGAACCAACGTTAGGTATTCTGTTGTGCTTAATCTTTGGTGGTTACTCATGATTATTCACGCTCCTTAACCAGACCATCCGAGCCCAACGCTTAAAACCAAGGTGTGGACTTTCCATGGCTTGTCGAGAGTTTTGACATCCATGAAGCTGTTCCAGGAAAATGCAGATATACAGCTGGAAGGGTGCATGCTCTTAGCCTCAATCGGTGAGGTGCTGTATAACAATGGCTACGCCACAGAGGTCTTCAAACTTCTAGAAACAGGTATTCGCAAGCATGCCGGCCGAGCTACTTGGTGAAATGACACAGTAAGGTTTTTGCTATGCGTTGCCCCATTTTATGTGGCAAAAGGATGGTGATGTATGATGTGTCTTCATTCTTACGTTTCCAATTCATTCCAATTCAACATCGTTTCGTTGGAATCTTCTCAGGCTGATCTGCTTTGCCAGACGATTCTGATAATTTCGCGTTTGGGGTCATCATTTTTGTCACTGGAACCGCGTGGCATCCAAACCATTGTTGATGCCATGGCACGGCACAGATCGGATAGAAACCTGCAGATGACTGCCGTCCGAGCTCTCTTCACTTTAGCCAAAGACGAGTTGGCTTTGCAGTCCTGCCGTGCTGGAGGAGGTGCAGTATGAAGTCTGATTTGATGCAGATGGCACCAGAATGCAGATGAGATTTGTTGATACTCGTTGTACTGGGTAGATAGATGATGATAGATGTAGATAGGCCATTCTTGCATTTTGGTATAGATCTCTAAAGAAGAGAGCTGACTTTCGGACATGATCTAGCCATAGGGGATTAGACTTCAAACTCGCTTGGTCATGTGAATGTGATTGAAATGGAAACCCTTGGGTCAATTTTGACTTTTGCATTTCGCCTTGTTGGTGTTGGCAGGTGCAGGTGCGATCTTATCAGCTATGGCAGCTCATCCTGACACAGCTCAAATTCTTCAGGAAGGAACCCGGGCGTTGGAAAAGCACTGTCCCAGGGCGGTGGCAAAAATTACTCGCCTGTGCGGAGATATTGCTTGCCTGTTGCCTCCAGCCACGTGGACAACTGGCCCGGATCAAGGCACCATGCAGGCAGGACGCAAAGATCACATCATGTGGAATCTCACGAAAGACAAGAAACATCAGGATCATCAGGCATCATGAGAGCAAAACATTGAAATAATCAATGCTATCGCTAGACTTTCCATACTTTCCCTTGTCATATACAGTATTATATAATATTATATAATAATGTACAATATATATCAATATCAATATATTTGGTGTCCGCAAAGCCTTTCGTTTTCTGCACAATTATTGAAGGACTAGGCAGTGCGGCTTTGCTGTCCTTGCCAGGTGCGTCTCGATGTGGAGGAGCTCAAGGCAACCGGATGGGCAGCAAGAGGTGCCTTGAATTATGCGCCGCTTGTGCCATTCCAGTTGCACCCGGCATTTGGCATCACCCTACAAATAAATAATATAATAAATACAACAGTCAACAAACCCCGTGGCCGATACCTCATGATACATGATACCTCATGACTCATGACTATGAATTGATTGTAATTGATTTTAAAGACACCTGAGGAGACGAGTGCTGCACACACTAGACTTAGCCGAACTTGTACCAGCTTTCGGTGTACATTTTGTTGGTCGCTTTGCATTTCCAATTTCCAAGGCATTGAGAATCTGGTTGTCGAGTTCAATCCACCAACGAACAGCCTTGGGCAGCAGGAAGAAGACCTGCTGCATTTGGACGCAGGATTTCGTAAGAAGAAGGGCCTACGAGATGACATCGATGCTGCTGACCACCTGTGGATGTCCATTGGAAAAGCTCAGGTGGCAATGCCACGTGGCAGCTCAAGCCACAACATTCGTCAGAAGGACATCAATGCCCTGTCTCAGTTGGGCTGCGATGTTGAAGTCCTGCGGCAACCAGGGCCCAAAAGAGATCAGGTTCGTCGCTTGTGTGAAGTCTTGAAAGAAGGCGGGGTTGCACAAAGTCCATCAATACATGTACAGTACAGCAGGGTTAAGGGACCTGTAGTTGGTATGCAAGCTAGACATATTGGCACATCCCGAGATGGAAAGAGGTTGGAACTGGAACTGTTATTTGTTATTGTCATGAAAGAAAAGATATGAAAGAGCAACAACTGGAAGTGGAAAGATGGAGGGGGAGGTCTGAGAAAGAGGTAGGCACCACGCTGCCTGTTTGAGCAATTACCAGTGGAACTTTGTGATCCATATATCGTTTATGTGTGATTTTTTGATATAAAAACATTATGCACACACACACAGTTGTGCGCATATAATTATATAATAATATATACACATATTATGCACGCGCGTTTTTTTTTGTGGGTTTGGGCTTTGCAAGCCAGTGCTTCATGATCTTCATGTCACGGCACCATGTGGCACCTGGCACCGGAGGTGTGGGGCCAAAGAAATACAGCGCACAAGATGGAGAGCTGCTGATCCTGTTGTTGGGCCATTTCGCTTGGTTTTCGCACACCCACGCCAGGGAAATCATCGAATTTGGTGGGCACACTTCGATTGTAGAGTGGCTCACAACGAAGCGCTTCAAAGGTCAAGCAAATGCACTGGATGATGCTCTCGCCTTTCCCTTGCATCGTGCTTGTTTGTGTACATTGGCTTCTATATGCAGGCATGGCATAGATACATCCAATCATGTCTTGGAACTTGACGGTGTAGAGCTCGCCTTGCAGTTTGCAACACATTTGGAAGCTGGCGTTCGATGTTGTGCGCTGCGTTTGCTGGCGCGGCTCATATCATATGCAGCCAAGAGACATCCACAAAAAGACTCTCTTCCTTTGGACAGTTTGTGGCCCATCATTTTGGTTGAACTGCGAAGCAACGACGAGCTGTTGCGCACAGTAGCTGGCGCCTGTGCCCTAGAAGCCATAGCCAATGGCTGTGTCCCGGTAGAGAATGGAAACAGTACCGTTCCTCAAAGTTTAGCTTTAGCTTTATTGAATGCTCTGGAATTGGCGGCGGACGCAGATTCCTCAGCGGCAGCTCTTCCGCTGCTCATTGCAGTGAATCGGATGGCAGGGGATGAGGATGAGCTCATTCACGGTGCCATGCGGAAGAACGAGAGTTTGATCCCTTTGATGACTGATTGGTTGCCGAAAGCAACCAGGCCGATGGCTGTTGCAACTGCGAAAGCGGCTGGACTCTCAGCTGCCTGCACCCTTCGGCTCCTCAGAATCTCGGCTGCGAGTGGCGCACACGGGTGCACAGTTCCGTCCAGAGCCACACCTTTATCGTTTCAGCCAGAATTGTGCCTCTCAGCCTGAGCCCCGATTTCAGGTGATGCTGGAGCTGCATTGGACGGCCAAAGCCTTAGTAGCCATTGCAGTGGCATTGTGGTCATTGATTACGCAGGCTTTAACAAGCCAACGCATTCAAAGACATTTTTATACGGTATATGAGTTTAACCATGGCACAGTCAACAGGCAGCAACCACCTCAGGAAGTGAGTTAGCACCTCTTCTGCGCTATGGGACTAGTGTGCTGGCAGAAGCAAGGTCTAGAACTCAGGGCATTTGAGAGTTCAGAGTTGAATGCAAACCTGCACCTCATTCGCTCTCCGCAGCTTATTTTGTCGAGCATATCCGAGACTCTTCCTGCATTCTGTTTGTCATGTTCTCTCCATAGTACGTGCTATTATAATCTATTATATATATATATTTATAACAATCATCATAAATCCAAAAAAATATAACTTAATAATAACAATATACAGTATCACATATATATATATATGTATATATATATACATACACATTTGCACATACGCACATACGCACATACGCGCATGCATGCATGCATGCATTACATTACAAGACATTACATTACATTACATTAGTTACATTACATTGCATTACATTACATTACATTACAAAACACAACACAACATTACACATCACTTCACAACATTACACAACATTGCACAACATTGCATTACATAGCATAACATAACATAACATTACATACATTACATACATTACATACATTACATACATTACATACATTACATACATTACATACATTACATACATTACATACATTACATACATTACATACATTACATACATTACATACATTACATATACATGTAATGTGTATAACACACACACATATACATTGTATATATAATATAATATATATATATGTGTGTGTGTCTCCACTTCTCACTCACCCTGAAATACGTTCAAATCAAGGTTTCGAATCTGCAATCCCGAGTATGAATCCGCAAGTAGGAAGCGTGGTTCCCTGTGTGAGGTTGCAAGAAGCGTGCAAAGCCGCCATCCAGTTTTCAGTCCAGAGAGAGCAAGATGCTGGGCTGTTAATCCAGATGCTGACTGGTAGATTGAAGCTCGGCAGCAAAGGTGAGGATAAGATTGCGGATGTGGGCATCATGATTCGAGTTGCTCAGAGAGCCACCAGTCTTATCAAGCTCGATCCGAATCAAGCGAGTGATGCTTTGCTGGAAGCCTTGGAGAACTCGGAAGAGCTGGTGCCTCCGGACGTCAATGAAGCCAGAGACATGCAAGCAGTGCTGGAAGAGTTGCAGGAAGTGATTCGCAAATCCATTAGCATCCGGAATGGTGAAGTGGAGGAGGATCAAGAAGAGCCAGGGCAGCCAGAGTGTGAGGTGGAAGAACAGACACAGCAGACATAGAAGCTCTCAAAAACATATCAGCAATGGAGCATGATGTAGCATGTGGATGCGTGTGGTAAAACGTGGTGGTTCGGTAGTTCAGCTGGCAGTTGATTTGGAAGTGGCAGTGGCCAAAGGTTTCACTCCAGGCTCCGCAGTTTCACAAGATCCGCTCCGAAGTTGAGCAGAAGATGAGTGAAGGATCCAGGGTTACATTGGAAGTCATGCTGCGCTCATGCTGAGGTCGTTGAAGGGTGACCGTGGGCAATAGTCGCAATAGTTGGGTGTTCTATCTCACGTCGATCTATCTCCATCTATGAGCAGCTCAAACACAACTGGGGCACAGTCCGCGTGCATTACATCTACTATCTAGTCAAAGGAAGTTTCGTAGAGAAACTCCGAGTTACGGAAAGTGAACATTCTCACTAATTAACCAACGGTCATTGTGTCCAGTTGGCATGTGCCTCAAGAGATCATGAAGTCACATTCTCACTAGCCCAAAAGAGATCATGAAGTCACATTCTGATCAGCCCAGAGATCATTGTGTTCAGTTGGCACGTGCCTTAAGAGATCATGAAGTCACATTCTCACTAGCCCAAAGTTCATTGTGTCCAGTTGGCATGTGCCTTGATCATGAAGTCACATTCTCATTAGCCCAGAGATCATTGTGTCCGGTGGGCACTTGCGGTAAGAGATCATGAAGTCACATTCTCACTACTAGTAGCCCAGAGATCATTGTGTCCATTTGTCTCCAGTTGGCATGTGCCGTAGAGAGGTAGTCGAGGTAGATTAGAGGTAGACTAGAGGTAGACTAGAGGTAGAGTAGAGAAGAGAAGCGTAGAGGTAGAAGTAGAGCAGAGTAGAGGTGTTGTGTCTTGCGATTCTGATTGTGTTTTGCAGGTCACTGTTGTCAGATCGCAATGGAACTGCTACATCATGGATGCGATTTGAACGTTAGGATTTGCACGAAACATTGTGTTTTATATGTTTTTATATGTTTTTTCCGGGTGAACGGAGGTTCCGTTGCGGAGAAAAGTTGGCTCACGTGCGCAACGGGTGCGGGCGTCGTCTCTTTAGCGTGGAATCTTGCTCGAACGGCGCGCGCAGTGGAACTGAAGGTTCCAGGTGGCTTTTTCTCTTCTTTGTTGCTGCTGTGCTATTGTGTTTGGCATGTGACGAGACACCTTGTGCACTGGAACTGGTGCGTCAAAGCGATGTGTTCTACAGTAGCGTGTTGCAATTCTAATGGTTATACAATTCAGTCTGTGCAGTTCGCAGTGGAATGGCTTCGCCAAGGCTGCTCAAATCGTATTTGTTCTTCAGTAACGTCAACCTTGGATTCATGAACCCCTGGTAGGCTGTTTAATTGGGAGGGTACCATTGAAGTATCAGATTATGACTATTGGAGGAGTACCCCGCTAATTAATAAACGATGGTTTACTAATCCGGGGTTGGCATTAGAGTCTTGTGATTCTGCGTGTGGTTTGCAAGTCACTGTTGGCAGATCGCATTAGAATTGCTACATCATGGATATGATTTGAATACATTTGAATGTTACGGTAACGACATTTAAATATGTGGAGGGCGGGCCAGACCGCGAGGTCCCGGAGGTAGCATGAAATACCAGTTCGTATATTTAAATGTGGTTACCGTTTGTCTAAATGAATTGGATTCCGTATGTTTAAATGGCCGGGCGGGCCAAGGAAAACTTTCCCAGAGGTAGTCTAAAATACCTGCTCGTATATTTAAATGTCAGTATATTTAAATGTAGTTACCGTGGGATTTGCACAAAACATTATGTTTTTTAATGCCCCACATTTTTTTCCAAAATCAGGACCCCTAGGGGTCCGTCAAAACAATTTTTTTGGACAGCTTACGTGTCTGCAAGGATGTGCAATGACAGGTTCGTGGTTTTGTAGCGGGCCCATTTTGATGCATGTTGTATATAGATGGCTGAAACTGTAGGTTCCTCATGCTGTAGAGGTTTTGGGGATTTTTGGGGTTTGTCAACATTCACGTGCATAAATTTATATATGATAATTTATACGAGTCATATTGATTGTACAAAAAAAAGGAAATGTGCAACAGGAATTGCCTCTACATTTTTTGTAAATTTCATGGTTTTCAGGGGAGACCAAGATTTTTTCGCATCACCCTTTACAAAATGGACCTTTGTATTTTTGAGGGTTTTCTTTGTTCCAAGTAGCCATTCTGCTTACATGTTTGCTCATGCCAGGTTCCCCATTATGTAAAAGCCAGCGGTTCTGAAAATCATAAAAGCGCACCAAAAAAAAAAGGTGATGGGTGCCTTGATTTTGTAGAGAAAACCCCTTGCTAGGTTTGTGGCAAGTTCCTCATTCTGTCGAGGTCCGTCAAAACAATTTTTTTGGACAGCTTACGTGTCTGCAAGGATGTGCAATGACAGGTTCGTGGTTTTGTAGCGGGCCCATTTTGATGCATGTTGTATATAGATGGCTGAAACTGTAGGTTCCTCATTCTGTAGAGGTTTTGGGGTTTGTCAACATTCATGTGCATAAATATGTACGAGTTATATTGTTTTTACAAAAAACTGGAAATGTGGAACAGGAATTGCCTCTACAATTTTTTTTGTGAATTTCATGGTTTTCAGGGGAGACCAAAGTTCTTTCACATCACCCCTCTACAAAATGGATCTTTGTATTTTTGAGGGTTTTCTTTGTTCCAAGTAGCCATTCTGCTTAAATGTTTGCCCATGCCAGGTTTCCCACTTTGTAGAGGCCAGTGGTTCTGAAATTCATAAAAGCGCACCAAAAAAAAAAGGTGTTGGGTGCCTTGATTTTGTAGAGAAAACACCCTGCTAAATCTGCGGCAAGTTCCTCATTCTGTAATATTCTGTATCCCAAAACCAGATTTGTCCCTACAGAATTGGAACCCCCAACCCCCCCAGTGCATCTTATGTGTTTTTCCGGGTGAACGGAGGTTCCGTTGCGGAGGAAAGTTGGCTCGCGTGCGTGACGGGTGCGGGCGTCGTCGCTTTAGCGTGGAATCTTGCTCGAACTGCGCGTGCAGTTGAACTGAAGGTTCCAGGTGGCTTTTTCTCTTCTTTGTTGCTGCTGTGCTATCAAAGCGATGTGTTCTACAGTAGCGTGTTGCAATTCTAATGTGTTGTACAATTCGGCCTGTGAAGATCGCAGTGGAATGGCCGCGCCGAAGGGTACTGGTTCTCCAGTAGCGTTGCGAATGGTGCTCTGGCAATCTTCATTTTGGTGTTGTTGAGTTTCCTTTCAAAATTCTTTTCCAAAAATGGACCAAAATCGTCGTTTTTCCGCTTGGGCGTTGAGATGGTATTGGAGCTGCAATTTGTGTAGCCGTTGTGAGCGTAATTCTATTAAGCTTTGCAACTCGGTCTCTGCAGACCGCCTAGGTTGGCATGTTTAAGTGGCATGTTTGTTCCAAACCTGCATGAACGTGTCTTGGCTGTCAGGCATTTCAGCGGGGAGCGTGCAGCTGTTCTGCTCACGCCCATGTTACACGCCCATGTTGGCATGTTTCAATGGCCTGTTTGTTCCATACCGGAAAAGAGCATGGAAGTCTGCCCGAGCTCCTATGGCAAACCTTGTTTTTGGATCCTATAGCGTTACACTTCTTAAACTTGGAAACTTCCGCCACCCGCCTTGCGCGGGTTCTACTTGTAAATATTATTTGTCTATCTACCTGTTTGCTTGTCTACTGTATGTACCAATGTATTTTGTATACCTATGTGCCTATGTTCTATGTGTCTCTCTGTTTGTCTGGTCTGATCTGGTCTGGTCTATCTGATTATCTGTTTATCTGTTTATCTATCTATAATCTAAGCTAGTCAAACCTTGTCTACTTATATAAATCTTGTCAAGTCTAATCTTATCCAGTCTGATCTGATCTAATCTTATCCAATCTAGTCTTATCTAATCTGATCTAGTCTTAATCTTATCTGCTCTGATCTTATCTAGTCTGGATCTGAGCTAATCTGATCTTCTCTAATCTTATCTAATCCTTTCTGGTGTTCTCTAATGCAAGTCGATCTGACCAAATCTGGTCCAATTTGATCCTATTCAATCTGATTTAATTTAGTCTGATCCACACTATCCTTCTAAATTCTTTATTCTTGTCTATGCCCATCTAATCCAATCGATTCTTATTTGTTCTTATCCACCTATTCTCATCTATCTTTTCTCATTTATTGTTGTCTGTTCTTATTTGTTTCTAGTTATCTTCTGTTATCCATCTATTCCAATCTATCTGTTATTATCTATCCTTATCTATTCTTATCTACCTCTGTATCTACCTATCTATTTGTTGCATTGTTATCCATCGACCCATCTATCTATCTATCTATCTACCTACCTATCTATCTATCTATCGAACTAATCTATCTATCTATCTATCTAACTATCTATCTATCTATCTATCCATCTATCTATCAAACTATCTATCTATCTATCTATCCATCCATCCATCCATCCTTACCTATATCTGCACAGACGCGCGTGCACACGTGTATGGACATGTATCCTTGTGCGTACACACGATGAAATTTATATCATTTATTTATGGGATAACCCACGTAGTAGGACATAATACAAAGAGATCCAATAAAACTATTCAAGACCCTTCACAAGGCTGGCACAGGTTGAGCCAGCAGATGGCTCTCCAGTAGTGGTTGAGACGTGTCACCTAGTGAAAAACAGATGCGTGCGCCCAGCTTGCTTCGATTTCACATCGGTAGTAGATGACAGTTGGTTGCGTGATGCATCATAGATAATACACCATGGAAGTTGCGTGAATTTGGTCGATCTTTGTTGTAGACTGACGCTGGGTGAGAAACTGTGTCGCCGGAAATGCTGCACATGCGTGGGGCATTTACAAAGAGTTGCTGCGATGCATTTCCAGCTCGAGCAGCCTGCGTAATTAAGCGGTCTTCGTCCAGTTTTTTTGCCACCCGCATCCGGTTTTCACTTGCCTGTTGGTGATGAAACCCAGGTGGACTTCATAGGCCCATCAACTCCTTGGTGCATTGTGAGTTTTGTTTCGTGTTTTTTCATGTCTTTGGTGATCTTACTTTGGTGATCTTCCCTCTAACTTGGCTCCTGAGCTTATCTGAACTTCCTGAGTTGTGGGAAGGAGAATGCACCCACAATGGCAGCAGCATGGCGGAATCGTGCACCTGCCACTTCGTTGCAAAAATTTTCCAGCGTTTTCCAGACCTGATTTTTGGGGTATCAAACTGAAGCTGTTTGCATGGTACTGCTGCCAACTCTTTCAGGTATGCCCAAAGGCAAAATGCATTTCCCGTTGCTCAACCACCTCCACATGCTGGACCGTATCCAGGAGAGGCCCAAATCTAAACACTGCGCGCAGATCTATCACAAACTCTTACAGAAATGTTTTTCAATCAATTGGAAAAACACCTATAATTCGAAACCTAGATTCGCTGCTTGAGACCGTGATGCTGATATGGTACACGAAAAATCACTCAGAGGATTTTAAAGTCAAGTCATGCCCAAATCCGTTTCAAGAGCCCGCCAGTTGTCAAAATTCCGTAAGGAGTCTACATGCAGCAACCGGTGCAACAACCAGTGCAGCAAGCTTTGCAGCCGCCTTTGCAGCAGATCCCACCCGAACGCCACCCTCGACACAGTACCCAATTAAGAGACACTTGTCGCAGATTAGGATGAATCGAGATGAATCGGCTATGGATGTCCTGTGAGACCCGCGTGGTGGCGCTGAAACTCTATGTTATTTTCTGCCCAACATTGTCCAGTTCCACAAGCGCAGGCAAACGCACAGATTGCCAGTTTTAAGGAAATTTCCCTTCAATACAGCTACGAGGAACTATCAGTCGCAACGATGCTTGGCTGGATGGGATACGTGGCAAGTGGCAAGTTGATATGTTTTTCGAATCGTGAGCATTTCTGCTTTCAGGAAGAATTGGAGTGACTCAGAGCGATTGGGATCTGGCTCCTATGGCTCAGTGTTCAAGGCATGAATAGTAATTGAATAGTAATTGCTGTGATGCTGTGAGTCTGTTTGTCATTTGAACGCTTTTCAAGATGCTGTTTTAGACCGGTTAGAGTTTCATTTCATGGATGCTCCGCAGGGTGAGCTGGAAGATGGGTCAGAGGTGGCAATCAAGGTCCGTGCGCTTCCACTTCGAGCGATAGCTGAAGAATATTTTTGAAAAAACTGCACGCAAAAGAGACAGATTACAGCGCAGTATAGGTTCAAAATGTTTCAAACATGTTCCAACACTATCCCATGCGTCCTATCTACTAAACTTATCTTCTCCTTGAGGCAATCGATTTGAAGGCCCTTGGGGCAGAGTCCTCGGGATTTGAAGAGGAGGCCAGGTGATAGTATCTTGATGCGGCTTGATGTGGCTTGTCATGGCTTGCGATAACTTGTTGCCTTTTGTGGGAATCTGGGCCATGGCCTGCATTTGCATATTTGCGTTTGCCAGGTCCAGATGCTTAGCAAATTCCGCCATCCAAATTTGGTCTCGGACTCAGCAGGTCCAAATTTGGATAATTGGGCCATATTTGGTCGATTCTTCGCAACTCCCAGGCAGTTCTTTGAGTTTGCTATATTTTAGTACTACATTCCGTTACTGTTACCACCTGTTACCGTCCTAAGATCCTAGGTGACTCTGTTGGGTTGGGCGAAACATGACTTCAATCGATACCTGGTCTACGAGTTGCTCTCTGGTGGCGACTGCTTCCAGCGACTGCAAAAAAGTTTCGCAGCTGCACTGGTAGTTTCACTACCAAGGTGGCGGTAGAATGTATCCATATGTATCCATATTATTCATATGTGACATATGTGTATACAATATGTATCTCCCTTGCACATGTTGAAAGGGACTAGTGCGGCCATGCCGTAAGGTAAAAAGCCATCAGCTCAATGTCCTTTCCATTGGCGGACGCCTCAGCTTAACCAGTCTCGATCAGTGCTGGCCATGAGCTTTTGTGTGGAGCTTTATGAGAGGTTCGAACGGCTGAGTGTTTGTCTAGATGCTTCAGCAGGCCAGCAGCTGAGCAATCTAAGCAGTATGGAAATGTTGGAAATGTTCGGGATACAGATGATTACAGCACATCTATATAATTAATTAGGGTCTTTGTTGAATTACATGGCAATTCCTTGACATGCCCGCTTGCCAAACCTCTCACGAGTCCGTCAGGCCTCTCCCACATGCACAATTCAAAGCCAAAAGCCTTCCACCGGGACATCAAATCCGCCAACATCTTGCTGGACAGCTGCTGATTGTGATGCACAGTGAAAATAATGGAACATCATTGAACATCGTTGAAATTCGAATCAAGGGTATGCACCATATGCTTTCAACACGCTTCTCTTTGTGGCAAATGATTGATTGTACATGACGCCAGTTCATACTCCGAGCGAATGCAGTGTCGCATTTCAAGTCATTTCAAGATAACTTGCTGAAGAAACTACAGAGATGTGCTGCATATTTTCAATTAGAGTCGGTGCTCCGCCAGGATCGTCATGGAACAGCGAAGATGGCTGACTTTGGCTTGAGCTGCACATCGGCGAGATCAGACTCGTCAAAACCTCAACACAAGTCGCAGAGTGAGCACGAGAAGGGATTCATGGGCACGTCCATACTACTGGAATTGGTATCATCTTCATCTTCATCTTCATCATCATCATCATCACCATCATCATCATCATCATCAGTGATCAATTGTCATGTCGAAAAACTGAAATGTACTTTTGAATTGCATGGGCTGCTAAAGCATTGGTCGTAGCCGCACTCCATTGTCCAGTTACCTGTACTTGTGGGAAATCAGAAGCTCTGGCCGAGTGACGCCAAGTGTTCGAGCATGATGGCCAAAAACAGAACCAATATGACCAATGCCAAAATGACTCAATGTTGGACTGGTGCATTTGGACATATTTGGACTTGCTTCCCTAGGCTTCATGTGACAGTTCGAACCATCAGCGGCACTCCAGGACCCTGATCTTGAAATGTTTCCTCAGTAAGAAAGACACCTCAGCAGCGGCAAAGATGTTTGGACTGCTTGTTCTCCAGGATATGCTTGTCCTATCTACTCACGTACTGGCCGAGTAACAGAGGGTGGAGAAGCATCCCGGACTAAACCAGTGTGTGAAGAGTTCAGATTGCATTGAACTTTATTGTTTGACAGTCGAGAAGAGTGTGCGAAGAGTAGTGCAAAGTCAGGACCAAGTTTGCTTTTCCATTCTTGATTGGCTGTTCCTCAATTACTCGACGCCATGTGAATTGCAAGATCCTAGATCATTGGGGCTAGCCTTTTGTGCCATCCGCTCTTGCAACCCCCAGGTCTACAGCTTTGGCATGGTCATGCTTGAGCTACTCACCGGCTTAGCACCAGCTACTGCCGATGCCACCAGGAGGGAGATGGAGGGAACATAAATTCGTGACGGGGGTTGAATATGTTGAATATGTTGAATATGTTGAATATGTTGAATGGAGTTTGTGTCCTCAATCATTGCCTGAGAAATCCACCTTCTGCAGCCAGGCCTGGTGGAATTGCGTATCAAGTGGCCGATGCGGTCAAGCACCTTGATTGAAAACGGACTCCTCCTTTGTGCCTCATTGCTAGACCAGCTCTTTCCGGTGACATCTTGAAAATCCAGCCCAGAGTCCAAGAACAAGCTTTGCACCCTGGGCCGAGAGAAGAATTAGAAACGAGGTGAGATTTAGAGCAACCGCAAAAGTAGCAGTACCGCGCGCTGAAGTCAAAGTCAGTGGTTTTTAGGTTTGCAGGATTTGAATGGATTTGACTGTTCTATTTCTAGCGCTTAATTGGGAGCGCTTTCAGCTGATCCGGAGATGTTCGAAACTGCAACTGTGAAGGCAAGACAGTCCTGGGGCGCTTGATCGTTGCATGGCACACTTGGACGCAAAAGCTCCTCGGACCTTTCACCAACATGCATCGGCACGCATCAATGAGAACTTCTTCTGCCTTTGAGCAACGAAAGTGTATCTTACCACGTCGGCAGTGAAGGTGTCAACGTGCTTTCCATTGTTTTCCAATGCTGTCAAGTGATCAACATTTTGATCATTCACGATATGACATAGGCACATATAGACATACTTAGTCAGTTTTTCTGTTTATGATTCGTCATGACGCATCAAAACTCAAGCACAGTGTGCAGCGTGCAGCACAGCAAGGCTGCTTGGCCTTCGCAGTTGGCTCGGGAAATGACTGAGATGGCTTTGCGCGCTGTTCATGCGCAGGATGAGGCGTCTCGGCAGCCTCTTCTTACATGTTGCATCATCTATCATCATCTCATACTATATTATTTCTATCTTTCTTCCTTCGCTTTGAGTAGCTTGTTCCTTGAGATGGCGCAGCTAGCACAAGCCGAAAGTTGATCCGAGGAACGCCCTCGCTTCGTCGAGTTGGTCAAGTCATTGAGGAAGATGAACGAACGGTTTCCCAAGCCTTCCCAGAACCTTGGCTTCGTGGAAGAATCTTCGGCTGTCCTGTCAAATAGATTTGAATTTACAGGGTTCTTTTCATTGCGACAATCCTGTTGTTTTCCGGTCTGACAGCTGTTTTTCTCGCTGGCAGCATTTTGGGACATGAATTCTCATTAATTTCCTGGCTGTGTGGCGCCTTCTTGGGCTTGTGGTTTTCTTAACTGTTAACTTAACTGTTAACTTGTTCTTAGCCTCGAGAAAAATGAAGACTGGAAATTGAATGAAATTGAAATAACATGACCAAGAAAAAGCATCCAACATCCAGCCACGATCCAACAACTTAACTAAGATCCAGCACAAAAAGAGAGAAACATATCAAAGCAACCAGGGTATGCAGCGACAACGAAAGCAGC
This sequence comes from Cladocopium goreaui, assembly GCA_947184155.2. Taxonomy (NCBI): domain Eukaryota; class Dinophyceae; order Suessiales; family Symbiodiniaceae; genus Cladocopium; species Cladocopium goreaui. Next base: position 7,371 of record CAMXCT020000465.1, on the reverse strand, counting down.
AGCAGCAGCAGCAGCAGCTGCAGCAACAACAACAAGGAAAAAGAACAACGACAAGAAACATACTGTAGCAAGAATCAATAAGAATCAGATTAAAATAATCAGAAACAAGCAAGCATCTGCTACCCGCACATGCCAATCGCGCGACAAGCTGTACGTAGGTCGAAAATGCTGCAAATACCGTGTAAGCGAAGGTCCGTTAAAACGAAGCGTTGAATCTCCAAAACGTGCAAAAACCATCAAACACCTTGCAAATGGAAGATCCTTGCTCTAAATACAAAGCCAATGAGAAATGCAACCTGCATCAAACATCATCGAATCAAACTTCATTAATCTTCAACTACACTGCACGTGCGTACAAAGTGCTTCTAATTACCCTGCGAAGGAAACATGTTTTTTGCTTCAAAATGCTAGAAGGACTATATAGGCAAACAAATGATGTTAGCTCCAAAATGCCGCAAACAAGCAGGAAAACAGCTCCGGAGCGGAAACCAATTTAAGCAGACGAACTTGAAAAAATGATATGCGCACATACGTACGTACGTACGTACGTACGCACATGTTACATACATAGATACATAGCGCCGCAAAGTCCAAGGCCTTCAGCTTTTGCACCGCCACCAGCTCAACATTTGGTCGATGCGGCACCTGTCCAGCCACAAGGGCCAGTCCAGGTGCCACAAGATGGAGACAGTGCTAAGCAGCTGCAGCAACAGCTGCAGCAACAGCAGCAGCCAGTGAAGATTCCCAGTCCTGTGCTGGTGGCTCTTCCTCACAGTCATTTGGCCACTTTCGGATTGGAATTTCTTTCTGCCAGTGGTGTTGAGACTGGCAATTTGCTTCCCGCCGAGTTGCAATGCATTTTTTTGAAGCCGAATCCCAACTCGTCTACCGACGGCAATGGAATGTTTGCATTTGCAGTTGGACGAATCCACCAGCAAAGAGTTTTCGAAGCGTGGGTTCCTGACCAGGCCCTCCAGTGCTGCATATCACGGACAGCCTTTGAAGTTGTGTGTGATAGACAAGGTGGCAGCGCATCTTTGATAGTAAGAGGCCAGGGCCTTGTGTCTGTGGATGGTAGGGTTGCTCCCCGGGAAGCAGCAGTTCCACTGCATCCCCGCTCTGAAATCCTATTCGCCCATGGAGTTGAAGGGACCATGATACTTTGTTTGCGGTACCTACCCGCCTCCGAGCTGAGCGAGAAGGCCGAGAAGGCCGAGAAGGCCGAGAAGGCCGAGAAGGCCGAGAAGGCCGAGAAGGCCGAGAAGGTTGATGTGGAGGAGCCGACCTCGCCACCTCCACGACGGACGGTTCGCAGAGCAGAGGAGGAGGACCGAGAAAATCGCGAAAACCTGACAGGTCCTGCTGTTCAGGATATCAGAAGCCCTTCTGCCAGACCAAGGTCCTCCTGGGTGCTAGCTTGCACTCATGTAGAGGGGTTGACTGCTGGACAACTTGCAGAACTTCGCAGTGCTGTCAGGGACATACACGTGACACAAATGCCAATGATGCTTGGCCGCTTGCATCAGAACCAGTTCGAGGCTTTGGTGAAGGCAGCTGAGCGGCCCAAGCTCGCTTCCTTCATTTCCCGTGCGCACGGGAAGTTGGAAGCCGACCCTGATGGGACTGCTGTTCTTCTGACCAATGTGAGCCCAAGCAACAATCCGACTCTTTGCAGCAATTATCTCAAAAATTCTCAAAAGCAGGGTATTCGACTCGACTCGGGTTGTTTGAAAAAGGACCCTCCACTTCATTGATTCTACGGTAGCCCCCCCCCAAAAAAACAATATGACACCTGTGTATCCATTTGATTCCCTTTGTCTCCACATGAAAAGAGGTGTGTTTGAATGAATGTTTGTTTGCAAGTTACGTTCTGTTTTAAAAAGGTGTGAGGAAAGTTTGTGTGGGAGAGACATAGCGAAGGCCTCGAGAAATCAATTTGAAATGATGAAACAGGTACATATTGCATCATATTGCCCGCTCATTTGGACGTTCTTTTTACAGAGACGCAATGCCAGCCAAGAAGCTACAAAGAGGTGGCATAGACTCAGTACAGTATGACTCAATTCTCTGGGCGTTTGGGTGTTTGGTTTTGTGTGCAATGTGGAGCAGTACCCCGGACATATCCGGACATACAGGTTATCAGCGTTATATAATATGATTATTCATATAATTGATAATCATTTAAACAAACTCAGGAGTTCGAGTCAGACCGGCAATTCCGGGGGGATTTTAAAAAGCATGAAGAATTGCCAACGCATCTTCCAGATCGTCAATCGCAACAAAACTATGGTGAACTCGTCTCCAGAAGTAGTGCACCATATTATTCTGGGACTGGCCCCGGTCACGGGCAGCGTCGCGTTAGGTTGTATGTGGATGACCATCATGTTCTGCCTGGCCAAACTCAACGAGTGGAGAATGGCCAGATGGTGGGATTTGCCAGAGAAGAGTCTGGCAACCACGTGCACTTCTTGAAATTTCAGGCTTGCAGCATCTTGCAGCTGGGAATCCTGCTGACCGCGCCTGAATAGTGTGCTTGCAACACATTGCAACACATTTCGATCATGAATTGTGACTTGTAGACGGTCTGGACATGTCCCAATGTCTATATTTTTGTTTTACTCACACAATTTGCATTTGATACCCTGCTGTACAGTAACAGAATGGTTGGATATGGTTGGAAGGTCTTGCGAGTTGATGCCCGAATCGACAGACTCAGAGCAGCAAATGAGATCAAATAAATTCAAATAAGCAAATTGGAGTCATCCTTGCTCTAGCCACGGTGTGCTTCTTGGCCAAGACACCAATCCAGTCCGAGGATTCCTCTCTCCTCCTGGCCGTCGCTTAGAGGACACCATGGTTCACTGTTGCTGAACTATTTTTGAACTTCTCAAGGATAAACTGAACTGCATGCTGTTGAACCTGTTGGTGTCGGCCATTTGTTGCTCAAACACGGACAATTTTTGCTGCGGAGGCTGCCCACATGCACAGCCGCTCAAGCGGTGAAGCCCATTTGTCCCCTCCAAGAGACGTCCCGCCGTCGAAATTGTCTAAGAATGTCAGGAACAGAATCATTCCCATAGATTTCCAGATTCCAGCCCTATCATGCCCAATCCATATAATTATTTTATACTATTTTATATGATATATTTCCAGAAATTATATAATTTATATATGATTATATCATATGTTGATATATGTTGTATCATTATTCGATGTGATTCTTGACATTCCTGTGTTTTTGGCCAGAGATTCCTGGAACCGGTTAGCCAGGCCAGGGCTCAACGCCCAACTCAGGCGGAGAGCAGCAGTCCTCAGGCCACGGCGAGCGTGTCAGTCACAGCCACTTGCAGCCGCAGTGACCGGGTCCACGTACAGCACACGTACAGCATGGTACAGGAACACAGAATCAGACAGTAGCTGCTCAGTAGCAAAATTTGATAAAAATTGACTCTTCATACTGTCCTGGCCCGAAGGAGGTGCATTTGCTGACTTTGTCTCCACCGCGGCGAAAAGTCAGCCGAGACCTTTCTTCATCCTCATGCAGGGTGCGCTGAGCTCTCGTGGCATCCTGCATTCTAAACTCAGATTTCCTTTCAGCTTGCAGTTCTGGTTTGGGCCGAATTTTGTGACCCTTGTTCTTGCTGTAGTGGTTTTTGTAGTAGTAGTAGTAGTAGTTGTTGTTGTTGTTGTTGGTGGTGGTGGTGGTGGTGGTGGCGGCGGCAATGATGGCGGCAGGTCAGTCGATCACCAAGATGCCAAGAGGAAGCAAAGACAAGGCATCGGCTGTGGATGTGCTCTTGCGCACATGACCGTTTGTCAAAATCTGGAGGCCTACAAGCTCTACAGTTCGCTTGGAGTTGTCGGGTGAAGGGGTCAAGGAGGATGCGCCACTCGCAGACCGTCAGATTGGGCCCGTGTCCCTTTTGCAGCTGCCAGACCACACATTGCTGCTTGCCTAATATTTATTCTACTAGTATCTACCGGTTCAAACTGTTCAATTGAGTTCATTGTGTTGTGGCATGGTGTTGCAAGTATAATTATGGAAGTTATATAAAAAGAAATAAACAGTTATATAGGTTATAATCAAGCAAAATAAAATAGATAAGTAAATAAGCATATTATATATATATATATATATCATGGCACCAAAGAGCATAATTACACACGCACTGTGGCACAGTGTATTTACATCGTGTATCTAAAACATGTAATTAATGTGGATAGCTATAGCCTAGTGACCTAGTGTGCAAGATTAGTTTGTATATGTTTGCATGTGAATAGCCTTCTGACAGCCACTCGGGTCGGCTCAAGGTTCGTGGGCAGAAAGCATCAGCCGGAACTGCTGAAGCGCTCTGTGGCGCAAGATTGCCTGCCCTTCATGAGTCGAGATCACTTTAGTATTTGTTTCAGTCGCGGCCAATTTCAAATGAGAACATTGACCTCCAATCCAATATGGCGATTCAGATCATGTGCAGAGCCAATAGAACTACAACGGGGCGATCCTGTTGACTTGCAGACAGGCTTGGCATCTCCCTCGTTTGATGATCTTTCAACATGTTTCATAATTCTTTGTACATGTCCATACTTGGGACCATTTCAATTGTTTGCTAGACCGTGTGTCATACCCGCATCCGAGCACCATGGACCATGGAGATTCATGGAGTGGTCGACTTGTGTTTCAAGCATTTCCGACATGATTTGACCGGTGGATTTCAAGTTTCATGGGCTCGGCGGCCCTGCAGGGGATAGAATTGCCCTTGGCACTGGAAATGCCGAAGCCTCAAGTGCAATGGGATGCCAGTATAGGACCTCAGTAGGACCTGTTTCGAATGCTTTGCCGCCCTGCCAAGGATAACTCCCCAGAATCTGCGGTGCAAAGTTTGTGCTGGCTATTCACTGTCGAAGGCACTGAGCTAGTACAGGCACCGAGTGGGGGAAATTTAGTGCTTGCTTGTGTCCAGCTTAGATCGGTTCAGTGATGTTCAGTGTGCATTTATGGTTTGCACATGTTTGCACATGTTTGCACTTTTCCCCAGTTTGCCTAGTCTTCAGGTGTCATAACACCATTGTTGCAGGCCAATAGTTTTGGCTGTCGAACACCACCATCTCCAGGCTGGAGATGCCCCGGACGTATATACCAGTAGTACCACACAAGGCGGTGGCGGAAGTTTCAAAAATAGGAAACCTATAGAGTCCTATAGGAAGGGTTGGTTGTTGTGACTCACGGATGGCAGATCGAATCCACTGGTGGACCGAAAGGTGGTTGGAGTTGTGTTTTCGGGAGTGGTTGCAATGGTTGCAGTGGTCACCTCACCACAACTGCTGGATGTAGTGTGGTGTAGTGCAGTTGTAGTTGTAGGTGAAGTTGTAGTTCTAGTGTAGTGTAGTGGAGTTGTAGTTGTAAGCTGTAGTTGTAATATGTTGTAATGTAGTGTAATTAGTGGTATTAGTGTAGTGTAGTTGCAGTTGTAGTTGTAGTTGTGGTGTGGTGTAATTAGTGTAGTGTATTGTAGTGTACTGTAGCGTGGTATAGTGTAGTGTAGCCTAGCGTATTGTAGTTGTAGTTGTTGTGTAGTGTCGTGTAGTGCAATTTAGCGGTAGTTGCAGTTGTAGTGTACTGTAATTAATGTGATTAGTGTAGCGTAGCGTAATATAGTGTAGCTGTAGTTGCATGTGTATTTGTAGCTCTAATGTGCTGCAGTTTAATTAGTGCATTGTAGTGTAACGCAGTGTAGCTGTAATTGCAGTTGTAGCTGTGGTGGTAGTAGGTAGTAGGTATAGTAGGTATAGTAGGTATAGTATAGTAGGTATAGTAGGTAGTAGGTAGTAGTGGTAAGGTAGTAGTGGTAGTAGTGGTAGTAGTGGTAGCAGTGGTAGTGGTAGTAGTGGTAGTAGTAGTAGTGGTAGTAGTGGTAGTAGTGGTAGTGGTAGTAGTAGTAGTAGTGGTAGTAGTAGTAGTAGTAGGAGTCGGAGTCGGAGTCGGAGTCGGAGTAGTAGTAGTAGTATATAGTAGTAGTAGTCGTCGTCGTCGTGGTGGTGGCGGTGTTGGCGGTGGTGGTAGTAGCAGTATTAGTAGTAGCAGCAGCAGCAGTAGCAGTAGTAGCAGCAGCAGTTGAAGTACTAGTAGTAGTAGCTGCCGTTGTAGTAGGTGTAGTGTCGTGTCGTGCAATTACTGTAGTGTACTGTAGCGTAGTATATTTGTACTTGTAGTTGTGGTAGTAGTGTAGTGTAGTTTAGTGTAGCGTAGTGGTACTTATAGTTGTAGTTGTAGTTGTAGTTGTAGTTGTCTATCTATCTATGTATCTATCTATCTATCTGTCTTTCTGCAAGCTTGAAGACGAAGCTATTCTGCGAGGCTTCCTGAGTTTTTGAACTTGACGTCTAAAAACGAAACAATTACAATGCTCCGAGACTTCCTCATTTTTCGAAGTTGACAACATTAAAAACGAAGCAATTCTGCGAGACTTCTTTCAAAAATGGAAAGTTGAGTGCAGAGCTGACGGCCTTGTACAAATTCGTTTTGCGATTTTTCCACTCCACCTGACTCCACCTGTCTAAAGTATTGCGCTTGCCACGAAAAAAGTGAGGCCAGGTCATACGAAGTGCTGCACCCGTCACGCAAAATCATCTTCCCAAAACTGAAGATCTGATGCTCCAAAATGCAACCCCTCTCAGGAAATCAGCGCCCGGACCTCCTAACATCTCTGATGAACATGTCTCTTGCACCGCGCCTGCGCCGGAAAATGCATCTTTGCAGATCCTCTGCATATGTCCCACGCCTCACATTACTCATTACATATTTCTCATCCTGCCACAAGCATGCACCAGGCCAGATCGGCGCGCATGTGCTCAAAATGGCTTGTGACCTCTAAAAACGGCTGTACACGCTATGAAGCCAACAATTACTTGCTAGGATTTGGAAAACCATTACTTCACCATTAGATCATTAGATCCCATTATATAAACTCCGGTCAAATTTATTATGTCTGACCATGTCCGACCATACCCAGATTCCACCAGAAACAAAAAATGGCCGGTGCTGCCTTCTGCACAGGCTCCACTTCTGCCTGTACCGGAAATTATCAAACTGACTGAGGATTTCCATTGTCATAACATGATGACTTGGCGACAACACTTGGGATACTACGTGGATGATCATTTCCAAGAGACATCTGCACTAGAAAAAGCCAAACCATCTTATGCAGTATCTTCAGCAGCAAGGACTGTGGGTCCCACGAGGTTGGTTGATACCATTGGCCAGTGCGGTTTCCCTGACCAGGAATAAGCATCACAATTCTGTGATTCATGGATCTCATACAATATAGCACATCACCAGCCGGCCATGTCTTGAAATACTTACTTTGACCCTTG